>JALJCO010010528.1:0-217136 GCA_023101725.1 Atherinomorus stipes | reverse complement strand
AATGTGTGTGTGTGTGTATACATATATATATATATATATATATATATATATATAACACACACACACATTATAATATCATTATTTACTATTACAATTTTACTAGTATTACCTTGTGCATTAACTTCCTTAACACTCTCACACCACAACATTGTTACGCATCTTTGTGACTTCATTTGAATGCTTCTGTCAATATCGACAGCCTCTTCCATGGACTGAATTGCGTTTTCTTCATCAGCAGAGAAATTCCTGCTTCCATTTAGAGTTGCTCAGATTCCTATACCAGTGTCAGAAATGTCTCTAATACTGCTGAAAATGTGGGTATTGGTGAGTACTAGAGTTCAGGCACAGATCTGATTCCTATTTTAATTAATTGCATTGTATCTATTTACTGATTTGCTCTGACACAGTTCTTCTTCGCTGCTCTTAAAACAGTTACGCTGTGTTGCTGTCTGCAGCTGCTGCTTTAGAGGGGTGAGGAAAACCTGATTACAGGACACATGTTAAACAAGGAATTTATAGTGATCATGTCAGTGGTGTGGTGGTATTTCAAACTGGATTCTGGTTTCAATTTGCTGTTTTCAACGTGTTTTAGAGTTTAACCTGAGCCAACCTTACCACCATGATCATCATATCAAAGCAGAGCGACAGCGGCTCAGGTGGTAGAGGTAGATCAAAGGATCAGCGGTTCGAATCCCGATCCCCCTGCCATTTGTCGTTGTGTCCTTAGGTAAGACATTTAACCCTCGTTGCCTTCAGTGGGGGCACTACTGGTGTATGAATGTGTGTGAATGTTTTGGTGGTGGTCGGAGGGGCCGCAAGCGCAAAACGGCTGCCACACTTCAATCAGTTTGCCCCAGGGCAGCTGTGGCTACATGTAGCTTATCATCACCAAGTATGAATGAGGATTGAAAGACTAATGGACTTACTGTGAGCGTTTTGAGTGTCCAGAAAAAGCGCAATATAAATCTAATCCATTAAAGCCATGCAGGTGGAATAAATTTTTTGTAAAACGCAGAGGTATTGGTACTCAGTACTAGCAGATATCCACAACACAAGCATTGAATTGGTATCGGGAGGAGAAAAAAATGGTATCTGAACATCTCTATTTCTCTTTTTTTTCCTCAGAGTCCAATAGATTGTTTGGTTATCCATTGTTTACATTACTGGAAGCAAATAACACCAACAGTTTCACATACAGAGCAGATGAAAGACTTTTTGGCAGTTTCACTTTGTACTTTACCTTTTACCTCCGACCGAAGCGCTTTGATCTTCGTCACGTAATCGAAAAAGTCTTCACTTTCAGCTTCTGAACCTGACAAAAGGTGATCATACCATTTATCACCATCATCAGTGACTGATTCTGAACCATCATTATGATCTGAGTTTTCAGCTGGTTCTGGTCCTCCACAGTCCTCCCCATTAGGCTCTGCTTGTGTCTGAGTAGATGAGTTTTTGGTGGGAGGTTCAGTCTCTCTGTCATCCTCCGTTTTGGTTTGATGGAGCTGAAGGAACAGAGGTTTCTCTTCATCCTCTTCTCTCTTTACATTTACACTAAATAAGAAGTTGTTACTGGGAGTTTTCTCCTGACTACTAAGCTGCCCTTCTATCTGACTGGTCCACACCATCTCCTCTTCCTTCTTCAGAGCGAGCTTTGGATGATCCTGGGTCAGACCAGACTCCCGTTCATCAGGAAACTCTTCCTTCACCTCCATGAGCTGCTGGTTGTCTGAAAGAAATGAAAGAAATTTCACATGACTGGCTTGTGGAGAGAAGGCATGAGCCATGTTGCATGCTGGGACAAGTCCTGTCAGACGGGGATCTCAAACTCTGGTCCTTGAGTCATGGGCGGACTGGCCATCGGGAGCACCGGGACTTTTCCCAGTGGGCCGGGCTGCAAAATGTTCAGCAGCAACACAAGTTCATGTCAGCGTTCATCGTATCCAAGAAGTGAGTGAAGCCACCTGATGATGGAGAGAGATGAGCTGGTGGAAGTTCCACAAACAGATGCAGAGCAAGTTGAGAAAGAAGAAATATTCACTTGGGCTGATATCAGATTTTTATTCTGAATGCTCCATGTATAAACAGCGGGTAAGGTAAGCATTCAGATCCTTCACCCTTTGTTTCATTGCAGCCATTTGGTAAATCAAAACAGTTAATTTCTCATGAATGTACACTCAGCACTCCATCTTGACAGAAAAAAACAGAAATGCAGAATTTTTTGCAAATTTATTAAAAATGAAAAACTGAAATATCACATGATCATAAGTATTCAGACCCTTTGCAGTGACATTCAGATTTAACTAATATGCTGCCAATTTCCTCCTTGAGATGGTTCTACTCCTTCACTGGAGTCCAGCTGTGTTTAAATAAACTGATTGGACTTGATTAGGAAAGGCACACACCTGTTCATATAAGACCTTACAGTTCACAGTGCATGTCAGAGCAAATGAGGTTGAAAGTACTGCCCAAGAAGCTCAAAATTGTGGCGAGGCACAGATCCGGCCAAGGTTACAAAAGACTTTTTGCACACTAAAGTTTCTCAAAAAAAACACATTAAGGACTCCCAGATTGTGAGAAATAGGATTCTCTGGTCTGATGAAACCAAGAATGAACTTTTTGGAGTTAATTCTAAGCGATATGTGTGGAGAAAACCAGGCACTGCTCATCATCTGCCCAATACCATCCCAACAGTGAAACATGGTGGTGGCAGCATCATGCCATGGGGGTGTTTTTCAGCTGCAGGAACAGGACGACTGGTTGCAATTGAAGGAAAGATGAATGCGGCCATGTACAGAGAGATCCTGGATGAAAACCTCTTCCAGGACCTCAGACTGGGCTGAAGGTTCACCTTCCAACAAGACAATGACCCCCTGACTCAAACCCAACTTAGCATCTCTGGAGAGACCTGAAAAATAGCTGTCAACCACCGTTACCATCCAACCTGACAGAACTGGAGAAGATCTGTTAGGAAGAATGGCAGAAGATCCCAAATCCAGGTGAAAAACTTGTTGCATCATTCCTATAAAGACTCATGGCTGTACTAGCTTAAAAGGGTGCTTCTACTCAGGACTGAGCAAAGGATCTGAATACTTATGACCATGTGATACTTCAGTTTAATAATTTTGCAAAAATCTCTACATTTGTTTTTTTCTGTCAAGATGGGGTGTTGAGTGTGCAATGAGAAATCAAATGTGAATCTGGTGTGATATGGCCTTAACTGTAGGATACAATGATATTTTCCTAATAGAAAAAACAGAGAAAACTTTAAACTATCAAAACGAGTTGACGAAAGTTCACGTTCTACCACACATGATTATGACATAGTTTTGTGCCCGCTCATAGGCCGAACTGAGCAGTTTCTTGTTTGCAGTCATTACAGATTTGTAGTTTAATCACCAAACCTTGTAGCCATCCGAGCCTCCAAAAAAGAGACAGAATCAACTTCTGATTGTGGTGTTTTATTCAGTGGTTTCTACATGGCCAACACTTCTAAAGAATGAATCAAACTAAAAAATGAAGACTTGTCAAAACCAAATTTAAAACACTGGATGAAAAGCTGGCTGTTTTAAGACAAAGTTCAGAATTAGACTTTTTTTTGTTTTTTATGACCATGCAGGGTGATCAATGAGCAAGCCCAGAACAACATCATGGTGAGGCTGCTTTCAAACTGTCCCACATATGGGACTCTTCTGCAGAGACCTCGGGTGGCAGGAGGCTTGACCAGCCTGGAAGACATCTGTCAAATTTACGGAGTGGTCTTGCCTCAAAGATACCATCAGCTCCTGGAGACGCAACATAACACAGGTTGGATGACACTTGTAAAGACCAAGTGTTCAGAAACGTTTAAATTTCATGTGTGTGAGTGTGTGGGTCCATTCCATACACTGGCTATCACTCGTAGTGAAGTCCATCATAGAAGGCCACAACATCTTTTGGTAAAACCTTCTTCAGCTCTTGAAGGTGTTCAAACTTTAATCCTTTCACTTTCTGTTTGCGTGTGTAGAGGGGTGTCACTGTGGTGTTTCTCTTCCTCCTCAGAGATGGGGGCAGGTAGAGTTCCCAGTAGTCCGACTGGCACAGCAAGTAATCCATTGTGCCATCCTCGTTGTACCTAATGGAAGTGCACAAGAAAAAGACACAGTGGATATTTGCATGACCATTGTTTTAGACATTTCAGGTATTGTCAGATCTAATATGTGTGAGATAAAATACCTGATTCCTCGGAGGTCATGCTCTGTGTGGTTATCGGCGGTTGTTCCTGGTCGGATGGACTTGCAGAGGTTCACTTGACTGAAGTCCATGAAAAAAGTGTGGTCCACATATTTCACTCGGTACGGCCTGGGATTGGGGCGAGCATCCTGGATCACTGCAATATATTCAGCTGGAACGTGGACGTCTCGGCGCTTCAGTTGTCTCTCGGTCATACGATGCACAGAATGACATTCCATTTGAGTGTGACCTTCTTCAAGGAACTTCTGCGTCACTGGCTTCTGCTTTTCACTAGCAAACTTGAGGAGGGCGTTGCTCAGGAGCAGGTTTTTGTAGCCACATCCATCACTCCACAGGACGTATTCCTCATAGGATGGGTGTGCTTCAAGATAGTCAACAATGCATGAAGCAAACTCGTTTGTAGAAAGGCCAGCTTCGCCCTCATGCCACAAGTAAACCGTTGCATCATGAGATGCCATGTTGAAGATGGTGAAGTTGTGAACGCAGAGCTTGGTCTTGTAATAATGGGCGGAGGGTTGCAGCTTGGGGCAGAGCAGGGGCCCCTGCAGATCCATGCACACCAGCAAGGTCTTCTCATCCACCTCTTCCCTTTCCTTCTGCTTCATGGCTCGTGCACTGTCTTTTCTAAGACAGTGCTCCTCCCACTTGGCAGCATCAGTGTTCCCATCCTTGAATGCGCAACAGGTTTCACACTGGTCTGTCTTTGGATGGAAAAGAGAAAGATTTAAATCCTCAAAAATGGTGGAAAACACTTGCTTCGACAGAGGCTGGATACCGTTTTCTGCACAAGAGTGCTTGTACTGTCTGTGGAGGTTACCAATGGACTTGAACATTGGGTCCAGACACAGCTTTGAAGAAGACCTACAATAGTATGATGGGACTTTTGGTAGGTCCAGAAGGAAGGTCTTCAGGAAGTCCTGATCTTCTGTTCCAATGCTCTCCTGAGGACCATTCCCTCTTCTCCCCAGCCAGTTCAAACACAACCCCTGCTTTATTCCCAATGTCGATAAGAACATGCGCTGACACACTCTAAGTTTCCTTCCATCCACAACAAGGTGATAAAAAATAGAGGTTGACCTCCTGGACTCTTCTGCTTCTGTTCGCCGACGCTTCACACTGCTCAACTCCACTAATGATTGGACAAAACTTTTCCTCTTGTCCCAGTCTAATTTCTTCCAGAAGTGATTGAAAAGCTCCTCTCTCTTTGACTCTGGAATTTCACTGCAGTTCAGTTTGGAGGACTTCTGGCAGATCCCAGACTGGCATCGCATGCCTATCTGTCTCGCCTCCTTCAAGACAACCTTTCTATTTTTCCTACCGAGATAGGATTCACCCCTCATCCGCCTCTTTTTCTGGACTTCGATTCCCCAAGTCTCAGTATTTTGCCTTTTATTCTGCCTTCCCAGACGAGTCTTGCCACCTGGAGAGTCCACCTCAACTGCTTGCAAAACAAAGACAGTAAGTGAGATGTGTGTGTCCATGAGTGAGACTTTATACATACACTTTCATGCATGCCATGTATATACTATTCATGATGACGCAACTCAATGCTTCAAAGAGAATTTGCATCCTTTGAACTGGCTGACTTTGCCCTATTTTTCCTACACAAACCTTCACTTGTGCTGACCCTTGCCTCTGTCTCAAATGCCTCATCATATGTTACTTTACCAAATGCGCAAAGCTCCTCTAAAGAGAAAGACATATTTATCCTGAAAAGCAGGGAAACACTGCATAGGTTGGACGATGATGAATACATCTCAGTTAGAAATCTAATGTACAAATAAAATTACAAAGCCTTTGTTAACGGACTTGGTTAATCATCAGATGCACAGACATTAGTGGAAACTGACAGCAGCAAGAACCATGTTGCTGTTGCAAAAGAAATGTGTTGATATCAACAAAACACCAGCTTGAAATAATAATAAACAACTAGAGATGCACCAATGCAGTTTTTTCTCCGATACCGATACCTGGACTGAGCTTATTCATGGTACTGTTCCAATACCAGCATTGAATGAAACGCATACCTGCAATGTGAGTGAAGGCATCAGGCTTGACATAAACATTTAGTTTTGTTTGAAAAGGTAACAAATTAACACAGGTATAAATGTACTTAATATTATTTAACAAAGTGGACATTTGGAGCAAAAAGAAAAAACACTTCTCTGCTCTGCTTCATGACGTAACTGGCGTTGCACACGTAGAATCGGCCTCAATAAATTGCTGCAACTGTACTGCTGTGTTTGGTATTGATAAAGAAATGACGGTATTGGAATGCTAGATCGGCCTCATTCATCCGATATCCAATCCAGCTAATGAGTCAATATCGGAGCTGGTTTCTGATTCGGGTATCGGATCGGTGCATCTCTGATAACCGTGCATGCGCATTAACAAGTGGTCAAACATCAAGTTTATGGTCATACTTTACCTTCACAGCGAACGGTGCAGGTATATGGTGTCTCGGTTGCTGACGCTTCTCCTCAACAGTGTGAGGGCGAGATGATGCGACCAAACGCAGGAGGTGCGCGTTTTATCACCGACACCAATTAGGGATGTATCAATTACCGGTAAAATGATAAACCGTGATAAAATTTCCAATGATTAGTAATACCATGTCATACTTTAATTATCGTTAAACCATGACTGATTACTGCACTTTGAAAATCGCCCAGTGATGCTGCTCATTGGCTGGAAAGCAGCAGCAGTCCCAGTTTGCAATATTTCATGTATGAAAACATGGCAGAAGGCAACGGAGGCACCCACGTGGACAGTGCTCTGGAGATTTTTCCCCTTTTAAAAAGAATAAAGTAGATGTCTAGATTTTTTAGGGATATTATTACTGATTTGGGGGGAGTTTTAATAATATCGCAATATGAAGCTTTCATATCGTTACATCCCTAGCCTCTTCCCATTGGTGATATATGTGCATATACACATTGTGTGTCTAAATATGTAGCGGGTGAGTATGGGTAAACTGGGACACTTTCTGAAAATGTAACCTCAGCGTAAATTCCGATTATGAATCAAACATCTACGTCATCCACGCAGAATCTTTTTGTTTTAATCTTATGCTGCCCTATGATGAGCTCAATGGTGATTTTTAGTCACAGAGGTAAAAACATGTAAAGATTTAACATAACTATCCCACATTACACATACTCACCCTACATATTATTGTTATTAAAGGGATATTGTGTAAGTTCTCCTGTTATTTATTCACAAAAACTGATTATTTGGTTCAAAAGTGTTTTTTCATTAATCAGTAATCACTCCCATCAACAAACTGAAGTGCTCCTCTAAGCTCTAAATTTGCCGTTCGTATCATTAATTTACACATCGAGCGGGTCGGCTCGGTGGAGGCTGCCATGTCGTATCGCCATGTTTTTGCGTTCGGGAGAAGCATGACGGTAGGAAAACACAGAAACTCACCGGACACACCGAAGTTTTCAGCTCACTACGAGGTAATGCCTTTGAAAAGTCACCCCGCTGCAGTGGGGAGAAACCAGCGTCTCACTGATGCTGCGTTCACGTGCAGTCGGGCAGACGGCCGTTGGTAACAAACCAGATGTCATTTTAATCAATGAAGCCGAGCGAAAGACGGTAAAACATGGGTCAGGGAAAACAATACGACATCGCCATGACAACAAATCAGATGTGGACTGATGTCACTGTAACTGACGGACAACGTCTTCACATAGAGGCCGGTGATAACTTTACATGCTTCGGCTGTCGTCGGTCTGCCTGGTTTCACCCGAATGCAGCATAAAAAGTACGAGGGAGCTGCTCGCGATTACACAATGTCCCTTTAAAATTTAACTCGTAGTACCCTAGTATTACCCTTTACATTAACCTCAATACTCACACCACATGACATTTTCACACTTTTGTGACTTCGTTTGAATGCTTCTCTGTCAATACCAACCGCCTTTTCCATGGACTGAATTGCATTTTCTTCGTCGGCAGAGAAATTCCTGCTTCTCTTTACAGTTGTTCTGATTCTGATACCAGTATAGGAAATGTCTCCGATACTGCCGTAAATGCTGGTATCAGTGAGTACTAGAGTTCAGGCACCGATCTGATACCGTGTAATTTATCAAAATAGGAATCTATTTACTGATTAGCTCTGGCATAGTTCTTCGCTGCTCTTAAAACATTTACGCTGATCTTCCGTCTGCAGCTGCTGGTTTAGAGGTGTGAGGAAGACCTGATCACCTGATGTCTGTTCGATAAGAAGCCAACAGTAATTATGTTGGTGGTCTGGCGGTATTTCACACTGGATTCTGCCACCAGCAAGACTGCATTTATAAATTGATGGTTTCAATTGGGGATGTCCGATATTGGCATAAAAAATTTGATATCAGAAAATATCGGTTAAGCATCGGTTGAAAGTATGATAAATAAAATTTCACGAGATTTAGTTACTAAAGTCTCGCGAGATTTCGTCACGGAGCAACGAAATCTCGCAGGATCTTGTTCCATTAATAGCAGTCCAGCATGTAGAAAGGTCCCTGTTGTCCTGGAAGAACTTCATATCCCAGCATTCCTTTCAGAGTCATGTGACTACAGTGCAGCTGCTGCAGCTACAGACTGACTTGCTTTGAAGCTGCTTATGTCTGGTTTTAAGTTGTTGGTTGAGTCACCATGTTGTCAGAAACATTACAATTAGCCACATGTTGGCTAATACCTGCTAGTATCTGATATCTGGCAGCCAGATGTCCAAAATGAACTCCTCTGGCTGAGTTACGGAGATTTTGGGATCTTTGCTCTCAAAGCTGAATATAGTTGTATTTCTCAAAATATAAGATACAACCTCACAGTTCTCTGCATATATCTGTATCGGTTGATATCGGAATTAAGAAGTTGGAAATATCGGTATAATGATATCGGTAAAAAAGCCTAAATCGAACATCCCTAGTTTCAATTTACTGTTTTCATTCATGTTTTACAGAGTTTAACCTGAAACAACCTAAGTAACCACCATGATAATGATATCGCAGCCACGAGATGAAATATATTTTTGATACAACATAGAGGTATTGATACTTGGTATTGGCCGATACCCATTGCAAAGCACTGAATCGGCATCAGGAGGAAAAAAAATGGTATTGGAACATCTCTACTTCTCTTTTTTTTTCTCAGAGTCCAACAGATTGTTTGGTTATCCATTTTTACATTACTGGAAGCAAATAACACCAACAGTTTCACATACAGAGCAGATAAAAGACTATTTGGCAGTTTTACTTTGTACTTTACCTTTTACACCCGACCGAAGCGCTCTGGTCTTCGTCACGTAATCGAAAAAGTCTTCACTTTCAGCTCCTGAACCTGACTGATGATCATTCCAATCATCATCATCATCAGTGACTGATTCTGAATCATTAGGATCTGGGTTTTCAGCTGGTTCTGGTCCTCCCCAGTTCTTCCCATCAGGTTCTGCTTTTGTCTGAGTAGATGAGTTTTTGGTGGGAGGCTCAGTCTCTCTGTCGTCCTCCATTTTGGTTTGATGGAGGTGAGGAAACAGAGGTTTCTCTTCATCCTCTTCTCTCTTACAGGAACATTAAGTAAGAAGTTGCTACTGGGAGTTTCCTCCTGCCCATTAAGCTCCTCCGTCTGACTGGTCCACACCATCTCCTCTTCCTGCTTTATGGTGAAATTTGGATCATACTGGGCCAGAGCAGACACCCGTTCATCAGGAGACTCTTCCTTCACCTCCATGAGCTGCTGGTCGCCTGAAAGAAATGACAGAAATTTCAAAATTGTTTTTGGAGAGAAGACGTGAGCCATGTTGCATGCTGGGACAGAAGGACTCTGGTCCTCAAGAAGCACTGTCCTGTAGGAATGTCAGAATTGCTTCATTTTACAATTAATCATGTTATTAAATACCAAAATAATCTTTAGTATTTCAATATCAGAACTTTCCAGAAAGGATTATGTCTGGATCATAACAGATCAGAGCAACCTGGAATAAAAAGGTTGCCCCATGTTGCCACTGGTGTTGCTTTAAGTAGCTGGTCTGACTCGACACTGGCTTGTTTTAAGATCTGCGTTGTGTTCGTAATTTAAGGTCAAGCATTCTTCGGCCACCCGTTTACAACACCTTCATGACCGACCATGGAGACACAAAACCTATCGCTGGAATTATTTATGGTCCTGGTTAAACTGGGGTTAACTGCCTCTTCTGTCAGGAAAACATTCCCTGGATATTTATGGTGGGCCAATAAAGGGATGCAAGTATGTGGCCCCTTCTACCTCCCAACTAAAATCACCTTATCTTCACCCCCCCCCCCTACAGGAAATGGACAGTGAAGCATAGCAGAGCATGTCCAGTCTTGGACAGACTCGCAAACCTCATTGTTTAGATTATAGAAAGAACTGGTTATCTTTATTACCAGAATGAAAGAAAACTGATCTGACTCATGAAATCTCAGATCAATAAAGTGAGATCATTAAAGAATTTATTAATATCACCCGAGTCTACAGCGCTTCTTTGGACCAGACCTGGAGAAGAAGTTTTATTTAGGATGTAAAGAAAGTATCCTGCTATCAAATCTGCATTTTTATTAATGTGAACGATTGATTTTACAAAAATTATATTTAACATGTTTATTATTTCTATTTAGAAATCAGATAATTCAAGTCATCAAGATTTCACCATGTTAAACCAATTTTGTTCATACATTTATTTCAAGTATTTCATTTCTTTTATTTGTGCCTTTAATCTTTATGGTGTGACACAGGAGTATGATCTAATAAGTTCATACTTCTTCCTGCTCCTTTTCGAACAGAATCTTTTTTTTTTTTATACATTTTGTTTTTTTTTTTATTTATATTTCTATATATAAATATTTATATATATATATATATATATATATATATATATATATATGTGTGGGCAAAAGCGAGTGGGTAACCACATTGTTAACTTTGACAGTGCTATTAGCTGACAGCATGGTTAAGCATGTTTTGAATAGCACATATTAAAACAGTCTGTTTGTCAACGACAGGTTAAGAATTTATCAGACTAATGGGGGTAAAAAAAATAAAATAAAATAAAGAAGTGAACAATTGGGCCCTGATGAGTTTACTCTGGAGAACATCACCATCCATAGTTTGGATAGTAAAAACTTCTTTTTCCAAGTGTTTTGGCCCCACAACTTTGATGTTCACCTAAGATTTCGCAGTTTACTAGATATTATCTGTATTTTATGGCTTCAATCCAGTTACACCCCACCTTTATCCCTCATATTTGACAGTGTTGGACGCAACCGTTTATCACATACAGAGCAGCTGAAGAACTTTCTGACAATTTTACTTTGTACTTTACCTTTTACACACCCGACCGAGGGCTCTGGTCTTCCTCACATGATTGAAAAAGTCTTCACTTTCAGCTCCTGAACCTGACTGATGATCATTCCAATTATCATCATCATCAGTGACTGATTCTGAATCATTAGGATCTGGGTTTTCAGCTGGTTCTGGTCCTCCCCAGTCCTCCCCATCAGGTTCTGCTTTTGTCTGAGTAGATGAGTTTTTGTTCTGGGGTTCAGTCTCTCTGTCGTCCTCTGTTTTTATTTGTTGAAACTGAAGGAACAGAGGTTTCTCTTCATCCTCTTCTTTCTTTACAGTAACATTAAATAATAAGCTGTTACTGGGAGTTTCTCCTGCCCATTAGGCTGCTCCTCCGTCTGACTGGTCCAGACCATCTCCTCTTCCTGCTTCATAGCGATCTTCGGATCATACTGGGCCAGAGCAGACACCCGTTCATCAGGAAACTCTTTCTTCACCTCCATGAGCTGCTGGTTGTCTGAAAGAAGTGAGAGAAATTTCACATGACTGGCTTGTGGAGAGAAGACGTGAGCCATGTTGCATGCTGGGACAGGACTCTGGTCCTCAAGAAGCACTGTCCTGTAAGGATGCCAGAATTACTTCATTTTACAATTAATCATGTTATTAAATACCAAAATTAACTATCATAGTCCTTCAATATAATTACTTTCCAGAGAGGATAATGTCTAGACCTGGGCTGTCCAATTTGGTGCCTTTGGTGATTATTTTTGTTCCACTGCTCATTGTCTTTTTAAAAAAAAAAAAAAAAATTAACATTTTCCCAGCAGTTTGAAAAGTTCTTTTGCCATTTACTTTATTGTTGCACTTCCTTTCCTGACCACCAGGTTGGCGCTGTGGTTAATCTATCAGCTCAGTTCTGGATGCCCATGATCAGAGAATAAGTAAGAAGATGCGTCCAAAATAAAACCTCATCCAAAGTAATGTGAAAATAATAATAAAGGACAGTTTTATTCATTTTCCACATTACTTTTATGTGGTTTTATTTTAAACAACTACACTATGGGCTAAGCAAGTTTAATTTCTTACACTACAACATAATTTTTTTGTTTTGGCCCGCGACCATCCACCCTGAGTCACTTTCGACACCTCTGGTCTGAACCACATCAACAGATCAGAGCAACCTCGACGTGAAACAAAAGTTGCACCATGTTGCCACTGGTGTTGCTTCGTTTCTGTGCAACCAGACTAACTCGATACTGTCTCGTTTTAAGATCTGCGTTGTGTTTTTTGAGGACGCAGCGGAAAAGAGTCGTCCTAAAACCAGCGAATGAGCTTATTCTGGAGGGAGACACTGTCAGAAATATTTGCTTATCAGTCCAGCAGCTTCGTTGATCTAGCTTCACGATACACACCTTCAACGGGGAAGGAAACGGGAAACTGCACGACATGAAAACTCTACTGCATAACCATAAAAACAAGTATGAGACCAAGTAGAGGCAGTTTAAACCATATTTTAAAATAATTTCTCGCATTGTATCGGCGGGAGCACACCCCGGACTCACCTCTCCAAAGCGGGGCTACGAGCTAACAGAAGAGAGAGGAGCACTAACAGGAAATGACATCACCAAAGGAAATCCAGGCTCGTTTTATTTAGGAAAATAAAAGCTTTTGACATACTAGAGCTTACAAGAGCTTGATGTTTTCATATTACCTTTTAGATTGCCAAAAAGGAAAGGCTAAATTCAAAATAGATAACAGTTAGTTCAATAATTCAAATAACATTAAACCAAAGAAACTAATAATAAAAAAATATACAAAATCCTGTTTTAGTGCAATAAAATATTATTTCCAAACACAAATCAAAAGCAATAATTCAAAACCAAACCAAAAAACAAAGCAGACCCAGACAAATAAACGCACCTTTTACATTAAATTACCTCTCGTCAGGTGTAGAAGTCTGTTTGAACATTTTAAAAACCCCTGATTGCAGTGATTGCCTCAAACTTTTGCTCAACAAAATTTTAGCATCAGAGCCTCATCATGCTTGTTTACTTGTTTTATTTTTTGTTGGTTTGTTTTTAATATTTTTGTTGAACCCCAATTTAAAATCAGTGTCTTCATTTTCATGGAATTTTTATTCATCATTACTTTTTTCAATTTTATCTTATTTCACTGACAGCTTTTTCCCCCTTCTTTAATTGGAGGGTATGAATAATTATGAGGACATATATATATGTATATATATATATATATATATATATACATACAAATAAATAAAATATAAAAGCTTTCAATTAAAAACGGACATTAAAAAAGGAAAATAATACAGAACGAAGAGTACGCGTATACAAGGGGCTTTTGGTGAAATACAAATACGTATATCTGTACACCTGCTACATTTGTTTCATGTTTGTTGCATTAGAGATAAACCTCAGTGGGACATTATTACAGCAGAAGAGTTTCCTTTAGGGCGGGAGGAGTTCCCAAGTCCATCCCTTCTCCAACACACCTGAATCAAATGAATGGCTTGTTACAAGCTTCTGCAGAGCTAAATGACATGTGCATGAGGAAATTTACCATTTCATTCAGGTGTGTTGGAGAAGGTACGCTCTAAAACTGCAAAAGACTATAGGGGTAGGAAAGTTCAGTCCTACAGGGTTCTGCAGGGTGTTTTCCTGCTCTAACACATCTGATATGGATCCAGTTCAGCACACTAATTAAGTTGTTTTGGAACAGCAAAGCATCCAACATTTGCAGGACTGTGGCTCTGTAGAAATCTGATGGATAAAGAGGGAATGTAGACGTTAAAAGATAAAACTTATTTACTGTGCAAAGTTTCAGATCACTGCTACAGTGCCAAAATTTGACTACCCTACAAAACCCAACCCCTTGGATTTAAGATCTAATATTAATCTCAGAATTACTCTAAGAATGCACAAGTTTGTGAAACATCCTCATTTAGATATTTGTCAAATACATTTAACAGTTAAAAAGTATTGGGACATAACAAACCCTTATTCAAACTGTATTAAATATAAGATGAAAAACAACAAATACATGGATGGAATTCAAAATGATTATGTGCTTTAAATCAGATCTGTGTAAAAGACAACAAACTTAATCCCTTTAAGACCGTCTGGGGCATCCCCCAAGGAATATTTCATGACTTTAAAGTGTAAATGATTAATTTCCCCCAGGATGAACAAAGATTAAATCACCGTTTCTTGGCTCTGGTTCTCAGGACCCACTGCCCTGCATGTCTTCGATGTGTTCCTACTCAAACACGATTTAAATTAATTAACTTCCTCGATCCTCATCAAGTTGTCTGCAAGCCACGAGCTATTCATTCGATTCATGAGAAGGAAAGTAGGGCCGCCTAGAAGACACGCAGGGTAGTAGGTCCTGAGGGCTGGAGTTGAGAAACACTGGATTAAATTAAATTAAATTAGGCATTTAGTTGTTCTCAGAAAATTAAAAGAGAAGCATTTGCTTCAGATGAAGCCCAAAGGATGATTTCTCAGTTCTACCAAAGAAATCTGCTGGATTTTCCAGTTTGATAATGCAAGAACCGTAACATCACCCGATGGAAGAGTCCAATAAACCTACAAAATGTTATTTGACCAATCTGACCAGTGTCTCACGTGCTTGCTCTTTATCTTATCACTTTTCCTTGTTTTTTGTGGGGTTTTTTACGCAAGTAAGTTAAAATATTTAATTAATTTTGGTTCAAATTGTGTTTATTTCTATTAAGGCTGTTTTGATGTACCGTAATGGGCATACTGTTATTAAAATCCAGTTTGTAAAGACTCATAAAGCATCAATAGCTTTGTCTTGCTGTTAACTTATTGATAAAATTACTCACGACTGTCAATATTTACACAACACTTCATACAGTTTTAATCAATTAGTCGATTAATCAACAAATTGCTTACTATCAAAATAGTCAACTAATTTAATAATCAACTAATCGTTTGTTTTTAAGCTTTGCTTTTTCTCTCAAAATTGCTGCTGTACCTTCCACTGCCTTGTCCGCCTTTCTGTCTGCTCATCATTACTTGAATTGCATAGACATCAATTAACACACGCACACACACACACACACACACACACACACACCGCACGCGCACACACACACACACACACACACACAAGCAGTCAAAAGTCCGGACATTTTTTCCAATCATATTCAATGACAAATTGTCTAACCTTTTGACTGAAACTGTAAATATGCTACAACCTTTGCATAATACGACTAGTCGGCTAATTGCCAAATTAATCTGTGACTAATTGATTATCAAAATGATCGTTTGTGGCAGCCCTAAAGAATATAACACAAAAACATCCAAACCAACTATGAAAATAAAAATAACAAGGAATGAGTAAAATAATGAAATGAATAAAATCAGTCAAATAAAACCGGTTAAAAGGTTTATAGTTGGAGGCAGAATAGTAAAAACGAGGTAAATGTAATATATTTTTATGTTTTATTAATACATATGAAACATTAAAAATGTTTACAAAAGCGAAAAGTTCCTTTTATATCACAGGTCAGTGAGGCTCGAGTCTTCCCAGCAGCATCACTGTAGGGTAGGGCTGGCCGATATGGACCAAATATTACATCACCATATATTTATTTTAGATGACGATATACACCGGTATTTTTACCCTTATTTGTCTTAAAGTTTAATTTCATATCAAACTAACTTGTTTTTTAGTATTGAAACATGTTTAGCTTAAAGGTATCGCTCCACTGCAGAGATGGAACTGACAAAACACTGGTCAGAAATGCATGTTTGTTAAACTGGCCTGTTTTTTTTATGATTTCTTTTTAAAAGTCTTGGGGAGGATGATCTTCCAAACAGTTTAAATAATAGGGGTGAGAAAAAATATAGATACACTGAAATATCGTGATATTTTCATATGCCGATACCATATCTATATTTAAAAAACGAGGTATCGATCTATTTCACTAATAAATCTCGTGAAATATCATAGTTTTGTTACGAAATCTCGACATTTTACGAAATACTGCAAGATTTCATCATTCTGTTATGAAATCTCGCAGTATTTCATGACATCTAAAGATTTTGTAACAAAATAATATCTCGCAAGATTACATAAGTAAAGTAGATTGATACAGCGTTTGATATAGTATCGACATATGAAAATATATTTCGGTGTATCAAAATTTTTTCACACCCTTATTAGATAATCAGGTGACCTCTTTGTAGTCAGTCGGGGTGCAGCCGGGTCATTACGAAAAAATAAAGCAAAAAAATTTGCACAACTAATACGATATAACGATATTTGTAAATATATCACGATATATCAGTATATCGCACAGCCCTACTGTAGGGATGGGTGGTGAACACCTGAAGACCTGCAGGTGTGACTCATCTGTCCTGTGAAAGACTGAGTGGGGGGAGGTAGGGGTGTGTGGGGTAACTGTTAAAATAATCGTTAGGGGGGGGCAGTGTTTTGTTGGGAGCGTTGCTTTATGTTGTAAAGAGTCCTCAGAATGTCTATTTTTGCCTCCTGCCTACCATCCTCATCAAGTTTATAAAGCATCGGCACGATGCTCAGTGCAAAATGGTAACACTCGTCCAGGTCTTCTTCCGGTAAATGCGGTTTGGGGACCGGCTCCTCCAGAAGGGACATCAGCCGTCCTGCAATGTCCGGGTTCGTACTCTGGTTCTGGTTGGTACTCTGGTTGGTACTTTGGCTCCTCTTGGGCTCCGGTGTGGGTCGTGTCGCTCCTCTCAAAGTTTGCCGACGGTCTCTGGGGCTGCGGGACCTGGATGGTCTTTCCCGCTTACTAGGCATGGCGGGTGCAGACGTTGAGGGGGTCGGGGATACGGACAGTGGTGGATATCCAGGAAGCGGCGTACTGGGCCTCTCCTCTGAGTCAGAACCGGACAAGGACTGCGGCGTTCCGGGATTTGATCTGTCCCCTGCGTTCTGTGGTGGAAGGCCCGGATTGCTGTCAATATATTTGAAGAAAAAAAGACAACAAAAACAAAAACAGTAAATACCACATGGACAAAAATATTTAAAACAATTATAAATTCAATAATTTTATTGCAAAAACATGCAATACGTCTGATTCTTTTTATGTGCTGTTTTATCTATTCTGCGCTCTTATTTTATGCTGATTTTTGATTTTATCATTTCTATGTTCAGCACTTTGGTGAACTGAGGATGTTTTTAAATGTGCGTTATAAATAAATTTGACTTGATTAACAATGCAGGTTATTATGATTACACGGGTGTGTTGTTTCTGAAGTCACATGATTTGAAATTTAATATTTCAGGAAATAATGTACAAGGCAAAAAGAAATTCACTGCCTGCAACTTTACAAAGATTTTTTTTTTCTATGTCTGAAGGGATGGTTCTAAGTTTGTTGTGCAAAAAGAAACAAAAGGGATTAAAAGAAGATAATAATAATAATTTTATTTGTAATGCACTTCATATTTGAATTCAAATCTCAAAGTGCTACAGAATAAAAAGAGCTAAAGAGGAAATTAAAACAAGATTAAAAAAAAAAAAAAAGAAACGTTAAAACAGTGTAAGAGACAATCGTTAAAATCAGTGCATTCAAAGGCAAGCATAGCCTATCATAAAATCAGAAGTTATAAAAGACGTGTTTCTGTTCTGGGTGTAATATTTTGGAATAACGCTAATCTGAATTTACATTTGTGCAACTCATTGATTTTTAACTCAACTCAATTTTATTTGTATAGCATTTTAACACAACAAAGTTGAAACAAAGTGCTGAACACCAACATAAAACACTTTTAAAACAGCTGAGACACAAAGTAGTTAAGAATAATCAAGTCAATGAAACAATAGGAACATTAAAAACAATAAAAGAGACAAATTAAAAACAAAATATTTAAGCGCATGATTTTTTTAATCTTGTTTTCAAATCTATAAGTAGGAGATAAGAAAAATGGGGAAATACAGTAAAAGATAAAATTGGGGAAACCTTATTTTTTTCTTTTATTTTTTCTAATTCACTTTTTCTTTTCCTTCCTTCATTTGGTGGATTAAGTTAAGAATTTTGTAAGTAGGATAGGCAATGTAAGCTTATGCCTCAGCCTATAAATTTTTAGCTATTGTGATCGTAAATGTGAAGACTGATGTATCTTTACTGAATAAATTAAAACTACTACTACTTCTAAAAAAAAAAAGAGAGAGAGAGAAATCACCACTTTCATATTAATAGATCAGTACAGACATCTTTTATTAAATCTTAATTTTTAATTCATATTTTATTTTTTTCATATTATTGTAGAATAATTTTTCATTTTAATTTATAAATGTCATGAGACTTTAATTGGGATTAATAAAGTATATTATCATTATTATTATTTTTCTTGTGTGTGTATTTACTCACCAGCATTGCAGTCAACTTAAATAGTTTAACAATTTTACAATTTATTTATTTGAATGTTGTAGTCAAGAATACAGTCATCACATTGTCATTAAAGTTACATGTTTGAGGAATTTCATTCTCACCTTCTTGGCTTGAGGAAGGGCACGACAAACTCCATTAATGCTGCATATTTATAGTCCCTTTGGCACCCTCCAACGGCCGACCCACCTGGTTGTTGTGCCCTCTTCCTATGTTTGAGAAGAGCATCCCTGAATGCCTTCCATTTGTTCTTGCAAATATCAACTGAAATAAAAGCACAGACAGAAATGCATGATGGCGTTTCTGCCAGGACCGACACAGAGACCTGGCAGCAGGAGGCACAGGCTGAACTTTCTGGGAGCATTGGATGGAAAACAAGCCGCCATTCCAGCAGCTGTGCTTGTTCATGTGGACTACAAATTGAGAGTCATCCAGTAAGGGACTTTGGACAAACCATTCAGGGCCGTATGTATGCTGGATTAGAACTGGGAATACCTCTGACACAACCTCAGCAAGTCAAAGATGTTCAACTCCAGACTTCCACTAGCAATGATGAAGATCTCCAGGTAGACTTTTTCTCTGCAGGACTACACTGCAACCAGAAAAAAATGGTGGCTACATGCATCCTCCCCCACCTGAGGCAGCCCAGCAGGGGGGAGACGGGGCATTGATAGAGGCCTGTATGTGGAGGAGCTTCTCTCAGGATTGGAAAAAGAGAAACTTTCCTGCAGGCAGGTAAACTATGACAATGTTCTCACCTCTTCCATTTATCACCACTTTACACTTGCATCAGAAAAGCTGCAGTGTCCAAGGTAATAGAAATGTAATTCCCATTATACTTAATTTCATTAGGATTTATTACATCACTAACTCATAGCAAAACATAATGTTAGCCATGCTTTTCTTGCATTTTCATGAATAAATTAAATCATTTAGACTGAATGAATAGACTAATAGAAAAAGTATGCTTTAAAGACATTATTGTTTCTGATTGCCCCACACTTATTCTAAAAAAATGGGCTTTCAAATTAGGTGCTTACTAAAAAAAAAACCTTTTCACAGCACTGGATAAAAACATATTTGTTAAAAACAAAATAATGTAACAGTCAATACCAACCTTCAACTCCAATTCTCTCTGCGATTTCAGCCCAAGCCTTCTCCTTTCTGGCGTTATCTTTGTAGAAGGGATGCCTGGTGTCGTATAAGATGGTGTGACTTTCCACCTCCAAGATAAATGTTTCGTTGTCCATGGTTTTCAGTATCAATAAAAACCCTTCTCACGTGGTGGCTTGGCGCCCGTTCCGCCGGTTATGACGTAATGTTTTCCAGAATAAAATGCAGTTTCAGGAGCACACAGCGTTCTATTTTTAAAACCGACCGGATCTAGTTTGCTTTTCACCGACTGACTTCTTGAACAATCCGCTCTGCTCAGTCTTGATGAGGTTTCCAAGCGGCAAAAATGGAACAGCCGTGTAGTTTGGGTGACTCGGAGAGTCACGACTTTTTTTCCTTTTGCGCCTGGGGGAAATTGCCGCAATCAGGCGCAGGACAGGCGCTCCGTTTTTTCTCCGCAACGCTTCTGCCTTCAGTGGAGGTTGTTGATGAAGCGACGCGCGCACTCTGTCCGCTGGCGGAAGTGTGCTTCGGCTTCAAGCCCACGGTGTGCGTGCACCAATTCACACCGGGTCCGTGTGCGCTGTGGCCACCGAACGGGCCATTTTAGTCGATGGTCACGGCGGGTGAAGTCAAAGAAGCGTCCCAGAAGCGTCTTGTAGAGACGCTGAAGATATCCGCTAA
The DNA here is from genome assembly GCA_023101725.1 of Atherinomorus stipes. NCBI lineage: Eukaryota > Metazoa > Chordata > Actinopteri > Atheriniformes > Atherinidae > Atherinomorus > Atherinomorus stipes. The sequence goes on along the minus strand of JALJCO010010528.1, from coordinate 196,407 downwards.
ATTTAGGCGTCGGGTCTATTTTTGACGGAGGACGCTTCCAGAACGCGTCAAGCTGTGCAGCAGCCAGGAAGTCAGTCATGGGAGCAGTGTTAAGCATCCGGTACATTTCAGAGTAAAAGTCCCACCTGCCCAAATGCAATTTAATATACAGTCGTCCTCAAAAATATTCATACCATCCAATTAAAGAAGGAAAAAATAAGCTGTGAGTGAAGTTTAAATTGATTAAAAAAAAAGAAAAGAAAAGTAATGATAAATAAAAATAACATTAAAATCATGACATTGATTTTGAATTGTGGTTCGAAAGAAATATTAAAAACAAACATACGAAAAATAAAACAAATAAAAAGGCATGATGGGGCTCCGAAGATAAAATTTTGTTGAGCAACACTTTGAGGCAATCACTGCAATCATCTGTTTTCTGTAACGTTTAAAAAGACTTCTACACTTGTTGACAGGTATGTTGGTCCTCTGTTTATGGGAAAGGTGCTTTAATATGTCTGGGACAGTTTTGTTTGTTTTAAATGATTATTTCCAACCACAATTCAAAAGCAATATTTTACTTCACTACATTATAATTTTGTACATTTTTATTTATCATTTGTTTCTTAAGTTTATTTGAATTACTATTATGAAATTAGCCCCTTCTTTAATTGGAGGGTATGAATAATTTTGAGGACGACTGTATCTGATCCATGTAGATTGTGAGTTGACTTTTAGCTTTATTAAGTTTGCATAAAAGTTGCAACAAAGTAATTAATGACATCAGGAAACACAATGGGCTACATGCACAACTCCACTCCATACTTCGCTTCATTACCAGACAAACTGACTAATCCAGTTGTGTCTGGCCACTGTTGTTGTGGTTACCGAGGTCAGACACACCTGGATTCATTAATTTGTACAGTAATGAAAGACAGGAAACAAAGGAGCTGGCGTAAGTTCAGGAAGTAGTGGAGTTGTGCATAAAGCCTACTAAACCTGGGAGAAAAGAAACCATGTGGCATAAATACTTACCCAGGGTAAATGCACAAATCTCACAAAGAATGTGACCGAAAGACAAGAAAATGATGCTCAGATGGGAGTGATCTTTTGTTCACATGCAGCCCACTCTGTCATGGTTGTTATCACATGAACTGGAGACATCACGCTGGTGACCTCAGGATATTTTCCTTTTTTATGATTAGTAATCATAAAAAATAAATTAAAATATTATAATAATAAAATGATGATTATTATTATTTCTTCAGTCAAATTCATTAATTCAAAAACACATTTTTCAGGCAAACATTGCCTGACTGAAAGGGTTAGGATGTAAACTGTGGCATCACACTGGATTTCCACCATGGCCAGATTCAGCTATGACACACCATCTGTACATCTGATGACTGTCCATTCTATTTAAAAAAAACTAAACTAAGTATAAACCCGTTAAAGAGAAAAAAGAACCTGAGATAACTTCTGCTGACTTGGTGCCGCATAGAAAATTAGATGAACGTAAATTAACGCAACTCAGTTTAAATGAATTGACACCAAAGACGGTGCCAACCCTTTACGTTCAGACTGTGAACAAATGTGGCCCAAATGCTGTTTTTTTGTTTTGTTTTTTTTTGCCCTCGAGTGACTCAGGTTCTTTTCTGACGATGTGAACAGGCCAAATCACACGGAATCTAGTATTTTAAAATCTCGATTTAGGCTACTTGCATGTAGTTTTAAATCTGACACAGGTCTGACTTTTGGAATGTGACTGAGGTCTCAACAGCCATGTGACCCGTATCTGATATTCATGTGATGATGTCACTGTCATGACACAGCAGGTGAAATAGTAAAATTAACCAGAGAATTACTACAAAACAAACATGGAGGACAGTGTAGACAGGAGTGTACAGTGGAGGAACGACAAAAATTTAGACTTAATAAGAATTAGAGTGGACTGATCCAGGTTTTTCCGATCCAATCTGATACCGATATCTGGGCTGAGTGTATCGGCCGACACCGATCCGATACTACTGTTGAATGAATTAACTGTATACTTTCCCATATGAGTGAAGGCATCAGGCTTGACAAACATTTAGCCTTGTAAAAAAAAAAAAAAAAAAAAACGGTAACAAATTAACACAGAGATGAATGTACTTATGTTTTTTTTATTAACAAATAAAGCATAGATTTATTCTGATATTAATAAAAAAAAATTAAAAAGAAAGAAATGACTGGATCGGAATGCTGGATCTGCCTTATTCATCTGATATCGATCCAGCAAATTGGTCAATATCGGAGCTGATATCCGATCAGAGTATTGGATCGGTGCATCTCTAATAAGTATTTGGGGGGTTACAACAATCTAAAGGAGACTTGAGGGGTCGAATTGTAACCGGTCAGATTTAAGGCTACATGTGATGCCCATTTGCTCAGAATAAAAATGATCATGTGAACACCCCCCCACACACACACACACACACACACACACAAACAAAATCCGAATTGAGCAATAATACTTGCAATGTGAACATACGCCAAGTAAAAAATATTTTTGATGTTTATTTGTGTACATTTGAAAATAAAGACATTTAAATCTGATCCTTGTTTTCAGATTTTATTATTGCTTTTACTTAAAAAAAAAAAAAAGAACATTTTACTGAATGATTTTCCTCACATACTGCAAAGGTTCCTCTACTGCAGGGGTGGCAAAGTCCAGCCCTCCAGAGCCTCAATCCTGCAGCTTTTACATGCATCCCTTCTCCAACACACCTGAATTACATCACAAGTACATCATTCATCCCTGCAGAGATCTGCTAAAGAGCCATTCATTTGATATACGGGTGTTAGAGAAGGAATGCATCTAAAAGCTGCAGCATTGAGGCTCTAGAGAGCAGGGCCACTCAATTCGGTCCTAAAAGGGCAAAAATGCAGCAGGTTTTCCTTCTCTCCCTGCCCCAACACACCTGGCTCACATTAAAGAGATATAATAGCCAATCAAGCTCTGTACGATGAATCATAAACTTGTGTTGGATCAGGGAAACATGGAAAACCTGCTGGATTGCGACCGTTGTAGGACCGAATTGAGTAGACCTGCCTAGCCCTTAAGCTCTATAGCTCTTTTAAGGTTTCTGCATACCCAAAATAATGAGTATATCTCGCATCCGTCTATTTAGTGTAATCGAGGTGGCAAATAAAGGAACACTTGGACTTTTGTTCAAGTGTAAGCAAATTTCTGTTAGCATTCTAAAGCGTGTTATGTTTGTATTCTTTGCTCTGTCCTAGTTTTTGTCGTAGAGAAAAAAGGGTGCTGTTGAAACCAACTAGCCATATTATGCTGTTTGTTTCTACCATAAGACAGGGCGGAAATTGCAGAGGGGCGCCTACCATTTATTTTATTTAAACTTATCTGGATTAAAACATGTGCTAGCGAGCTCCTTTTAATTTTGATGATTCACAAATTAGCAACATTCGCTTTTCTCAGACTCCCCCCAATGGGGACCTGGTTAAGAGCTACAGGACTGAACTGGGCCCCTGGGCTACTGTGAGTCAACAAACACAAAATAATCAGGTCTGTATGCAAATCTCATAACCTAGAGTTTGGTTATTTAATTTGCATACATAAAATACAACATACAAAAATTTAGAGTAATATTTTCATGATTAATGGAAACTGTTCTGTCCAATCTGTCCATCAGTTAGAGTTGAAATACTCGACCAGTGCAGCTCTCACATCAGCTCCTTCTTGCTGATGTTTCTGTAAAACATGAGCAGGTGGCTGCTCCTTCTCCATCAGTGGGGGGTCTTCCATGTACCGGTCTCCATTCTCTTCACAAATGTTGTGCAACACGCAACACGCCAGAGCCATCTTCTTGGCAAGTTCCAGCTGGCAATCATTCCTCGTGGAGAGACACCTCCATCTCCCTTTCAGTCTCCTAAAGGTGGTCTCCACAACTGCCCAGGCCCTGTTCAGTCTGATGTTGTAGTTCTGCTGCTCCCGGGTCAGCCGGGCCGCATCAAAAGGCGTCATCAGCCAAGGCTGCAGCGGGTACGCCGGGTCTCCAATTATGTAGTGTCCAATTTGTCGCCCGGAGATACTGACTGTATGTTGGCTGAAAAACTGTCCATCGCTTACAGTCTGCATGAAGAAATGGGACCGTCTCAGCACGTCTCCGTCATACACACTGCCGGGATGGCCGACGGACACGTCCCAGAACAGACCTCTGGCATCAACAATCCCCTGTAGTATTATAGAGTGCCATCCATTTCTGTTATAGAAGTCACGTGGGAACTCCTCAGGTGCTAAAATAGGGATATGGTTGCTGTCGATTGCTCCCACGCATTGAGGCACCTTCCAACTGTGGTCAAAACCAGCAGCTTTCTCCATCAACTTCCCAGCGTCGGGGGTCTCGATGTGCTCAGGAAGCAGCACGTTAATGACCGCATGGCAGAACTCCTGCACGCAGTTACACGCGGTTGAAACCCCGACACCAAAGAGGCGACTCACACTCTTGTAATCGCTGTTGGTGGCCAGTCTCCACAAAGCGATGGCGATCCGTTTTTGCACAGGTATGGACAGACGGAAATTCGTCAGCTTCCTCTCCAGGATGGGACCGAGACGGCGGCAGATGTACGTGAAGGATTCCCACGAAACCCGAAAGTTGCTTATGAATGCGTCGTTGTTGAAGTGAGGAACGACATCGTCCCACCATTGCTGCGCACGTGGATATGCCCACACCCTCCGCTTCAGCATGGCTCTTATGATTGCCTAGGAAGTAAAAAAGATCCATTAAACTTAAGTTATCTCGTGTTTTATACCTGAAAGATGTCATGTACATGTATACTTTAAAGGATAGGGGTGTAAATCAATGGTTTGATCACAATATATCGATACAGTGGATAGGCGATTCGATGTCAAATTCAGTCACGATTCGATTTAGATTCAATTTAATTTAGGATCCACTGATCACCATAACCTTGTTTTATACTTGTAATATCATTTTATATATCGATCAGTACATCCTAAATCAAATAGAATCTAAATTGTATCGTGATTAAATTTGAGATATCAGCTGACATCGAATCGCCTATCCACTGCAGCGATATAATATTGTATCGTGATCAAACCATTGATTTACACCCCTATCTATATGTGCATCAACTCACCGGTGAAATTTCTGTATCACTTTGACTCCTTTGGAAGATACGTTGAGTCGCCCTTCAGCGTACATCCATATAATGGGAGAGATGGGGCAGCTTTTCTGTAAGGTATTATTTGCAGCAACTCTCCTTCATTTCACCAACACTTTAAGTAGAATGAACAAACAAACAAGTACTATTGTCCTGTAAGTTTAGAGTTTTGCGGATTTCAGTTTGTTGGCTCTAGGTAGCCAACTGCTTTTCTCAGCTGTACTGCAGCAGTACGCTAGAGTGTAGAGAAACCCCCCAATGACTAACCGAGAGTTAACACTGAACTCGGGATGTCGTGTGATTATTTACTTTCAGGATTAATTGTGGTGTTAAATCCAACGATTATTTAATCGTGAAGATTCCTAAATATCGTCACTTTACATCAAAGATCATGTCTGAACCACGACGGCCAACAAAGTCATTCGATGCGTCAAATGGGTCATAAACAAGGAGGATAAAGTGGGTTCATTTTGTTCACCACTGTGATAAGGTACCTACATGCCCAGAATCCATTCCTCTGACCAAGATAATACCAAACTCAGATTTTGAATACCACAGAAGTATAACCTTGTTGTTTATGTATTAATATGTAAAAACAAACAAAGCTATTGCTATGCAAGTCACAGCGACGCAACACAATCAACAACCAATAGCTGGATGAGCTCTGACAGCAGCAGAAGCAGATGCCAACCTCCAGACTCATCAATACTCAGAGTTGCATAAAGCCCGCCCGGCATACACTGTGCGAGTTTTGGCCGTTTTTGAGCCGATTTTCCAGTCGTGCCACAATTTTGGGTCCTTGTGTCTTGCAGTATACTAGGGGGTTACGAGAGGAAATTGGCACCTCACCACGAGCTCCCGATAAGAAATCGTAAGTTGCAAGAAAATCAAACATGTCTGATATTTTGGTCGTATCACGACCAGACTGAGAAGTCTTTTTCCTGGAGATCTTCCCATTTCGCATGCGTAAAACAAAAACAGAAGTAAACTAGAGGCAGCATGGCGACCCAGCCTGTCATTTGGACGGAGTTCTTATTGTAGAGCCAACAGATCGTATGGTCCGGCCGCCCGTCGCCATCCGGTAGGAACAGGGAAACACGCTCGTGCAGCCGATTACCTCATTACTCAATCTTCGTTTATTCTGCTTGGACGAACTGGTAGCGCCAAACATATCACACGGAAGAGATGTTTGTCCGTCCCAACAACAGAAGCCCGAACAACAGCAGGGCAGCGCATCAAGCCCAAAACGACAGTACGCGGACCAGGAAACACAACAAATTCGGATCACTTTGGACGACGCTCACTTTTTAAACCCTGTAGTTGTTTTTGCACGAGAAGAAACACCATAATCGGGAGCAGAACACAGCGCCCGCCCGCGTCCCGTCTCCGACGTAACGATACGTCCATCCGATACGCCATCAAGTTCCACAAAGAAAAAGCAAAAAGCGCAGAAGGCATTGCAGCATAAAACAGCACAGCAAACCAGTACAACAGAGACGCCGGAATTTATAGCTTTATCAAAGGAACCGAGAGACACAAAGAAAACCACCATTTCTAAAACCGGGAAATAATTCTATAAGAAAAAAGCTGAACACGGGGCTACCTGAAAACCAAAACATCAGAGACGGGAAACGATCTTCTGCGTAGACGGAGGTCGTCAACCAGGCGAGCAGCAGAAGAGGGATCACTAGCCAACAGAACTAGTTAGCTTCGTATCTTCTTCTACCGCAGAAGACTTTCGATAACGGACGTCATTTCATATTATCAAAGACAGACCGCGGAGATAAAAAGGGAAAGCAGTTTTTGAGGCTCAAGTCCATCGACCGTTCAAATACGAAGCAATTTTCACCGGGACCAGCTTTGTGGTCACGTGGATCCGGGACGGGCCGCGGGACCAAGCCCACGTCCGGTCAGCCAATTTCTTGGTCCACATGACGTCGTCACCTTTACTTTTTGGGCAAATTCTTCACAAAGAACAGCGGTATGCGGCGTTTTTTGTTCCTTTTCCCGCCGCTTTGCTTTGCCCCCCCCCGCTGCCGCGGGCGGCCCTTGAAAATATTGCACAGTGTATCCCAGGTTTAATACGTTGACCGGAGCCATAGAAATTGAGTTGTGATATGCATTGACTTCAATGTAAAAGTGGTCACATGACTCACGGAGAATGCCATGCAAACCCGCACTGTCATATCTTATAGCAATCAGGTTACGGACAGTAAACACTAAAAACGTCGGTGCTGCACGGACATGTTTGTCCCTGAATGTTCTCAGCTTAGAGAGAGCAGGTTATGTTTAGCATTTTTAATGTTTTAACTTACTGTTTTTAATGTTTTATCTGTTTTTATACAGTGTCTTTGTGCGCTTTGATAAGGTGCTTTCAGTAAAATGTATCATTATTATGAAGATGAGAACAAATTGCTGAAAGAATCTAGTTATAGTCTCATAAATAGTGACCCCTGCGAGATTCCCAGTCTTAGTCTGAGACTAAAAACTGTTTTTAGATGTGAGCAAGTGTGAGATGGTGGTCTTCCAGGAGTCGTTTCAATTCTGTAAAAAGTCCTCTGATGTGAGGGAGGGATTATATAGAGGCTGCTCCGCCTCTCCATTATATGGATGTACGCCGAAGGGCGACTCAATGAAAAATCTTCCAAAGGAGTCAAAATGATTCAGAAATGTTACCGGTGAGTAAATGTACGTATAAACTCCAAGAAACAAGATCCAGGATTCCTTTAACGCCATCTGTACTTACCATTCGCCTTCTTCGCCGTCGTCTTCTCATCATCAGCAGCTGGTGCATGCTGGAGCGTTGCATCACCACAAACATCTGAATTAAGAGGGGCGAAAGTTCGCAGATAATCGACCCAGTTCCGCACTTCGCTCCCGCAATTATCTCCAATCAGTGAAGTCCTCCCACTTTGGCTGGTTTGCAGGAAAACACCAAGGTTCAGAGACTCTATGATGGATCTGAAGTCGGAGCCGGAACCGGAACCAGAACCAGAACCATGTCCGTCTGAGAGCGCTACAGCATCAGAGTTACGTGCGTTTTCTCTGGCGTGAACCGCCATGTGTTGCTTCAGAGCCGCGTCCAGGTCAAATCGTTTCGTCGTGCACTCTCATGTGTGACGTGAGATCATTCTGACATGTAAAAGTTTCCCCATTCATCGCAACGTACACGTTTCTCTCCTTTTCGGACCGTCTTTTTCCTCGCTCTGAAATGTTTTGGTTCTCCAAACAGCTGGAAGCTCTTTTTCCCAAATGAGACATCATGTGACTCTAAAGAGACTTCTTGGACTCAAACTGATCATCACACACAAAGCAGCCGACGCCGTGTGACTTTTTGGCAGTTTTACCTCTCAAACCTGACCGAAGCGCCATCGTCTTCCCTCACATCCTGGTCACCGTCTACAACTTTCAGATTCTGAATCTGCCAAATGCTCATCTCTATCAACACCATGAGAAGAGACGGAGGCCATGTCACAAGTACCTGATTCTGAATAAGCATGAGGAGCTGGCTTTCCCACACGCTCCGGTCCTCCACAGTCCTCTCCAGGTTCTGATTTAGTCCGTGTGGCTGAGCTTGGACGCTCCGTTTCGCTGTCGTCCTCAGTTTTGACTTGTTGAAGCTTTGGTGGTTGAAGTTGGTCTTCCTCATCTTCACTCTTCACAGCAGCGTTAAAGCAGAAGCTGATGGCATCAGTTTTCTTCTGACCAATCCGGTCTCTCTCTTCATCCTCCTTTATGGTGAGGAACTCTGGATCTTTCTGGTCCAGACTGGAGTCCCATTCGTGGGGAATCTCTACTTTTATCTCCATGGGCTGCTGGTCATCTGTAAGAAACAAGAAGGAACAAGAAAGGATGTTTTACTTTACTGTGACTGTTGTGATCACACAAATGTTTCTGGTATCATAACTTAATAGAGAACACATAATGCACGCTGGGACGGGAGCACCATCCTGTAAAGATTGCACTACTGTTAGCTTCACCTTGTACTATTCACAAATATAAGAAGAGGAAATGGATGAAAAAAGGAAGAGGAAATGGAACAGTCCAAAATAAATCTGTCTTACTAAGCTCCAAGTCTACTGTATTTTTGGTACTATAAGTCACACTTTTTTCATAGTTTGGCTGCTCCTGCGCTTATAATCTGGTGCAACTTATGTCACAATATATTTAATGTAGCATATTTTTAAATGTTAAAGCAACATTTACTGATGTTGCATTGTTACACTATTTTTTCCAACAGGGTAAAATGCTACAGTATGAATGAGGTAATGGAACTCTAAAATACAAGACAGACCCACCATTAATCAAAATAAAATATTATTCCAATCTCTAAATAATCAATGATAACTCCAATCAATCCGCCTAAGAGAGACCTCCCTGTCAGACCTTTGCTTCGGCATTGGGAGGCAGTGGGGGGTGGGGGGGTGGGGGGGTCTTTGGAGTGAGGCAGGACTGTTAAAATTTTTTTCTAAATAGATAGTAGAGTTACTTTAATTCATACTACTATACGAATTTTTTACCGGGTTTTGCTTTTTCGAAATAATATATAAATTATTTTGATTTTTTTAAAATTTTTTTTTAATAATACACCCAAATTTTTTGGGAGAATATAAATATTTTCAAATATTTTTTTTAAATATTTTTATAAAAATTTTGGTATATTATAATTTTTTTTTTTATACTATACCCCCTAAATATTTTATATTGAAATATTTTATCCATCGAAAAAACGTGAAGAGAATTACTCGAATATTTATTTTTGAAGAACAAAAAAACGAGAAACAAAAATAAACTTTTTCTTTTAAGACGTTCCTTGGAGCCATAGATTTTGTGCATCAACAACCTGGACACGTGATTTCTTTTCTGTCATATTCCATATTCAGCCTTTAACTCAGTAAGAGTTAAGTTTGGACATCTGCACTGTATGTGGTGGAGCAAATCCTCAAAAAAACATGTTTAACCTTCTTATTAATGATGTTTATGATCATTTACAGGCAGTAACTTTGGAATAAGAGTGATTGGGAAAGTTACCAGTTACATGTAGTCTGGCCTGGGACGATAATCAATAAATCAATTAATCAAAGGAGAAATGGTAATGAACCCAATCATTTTTCCGGCCTCGATATCTCGCCATGTGCATGCTTGTATTTGTTTTCCTCGTCTCTTGCCTCCAAACACGCTGGATGACAAGAGGGTATGTATGTGAGTCACAAGCACACATACATACACAGACTGCAGCAGGTGAGCTTCGAGGAGCATGGAACCGTTTATTGCAAAGCCTGAGAGTCCTTTTTTTTTATTTCATTTTGTTTGTTTGTTTGTTTATTTATTTGGGATATTTAAAAGTTCTTCTGGACTTTTCACTGTGAAAAAAAAAAAGTTTAATTGTTGCATTTGAAAGGGTGTACTTGCATTACTATGATATATTAACATTACATGAGTGGCTTTTTTGGTCCCGGTAATGTTGGCAATAATATCGTTTATTGTCAATAATATGTGGGACAATATATAATCCAGCAAAATTTGTTATTGTCTCTGGCCTATATGTAGGCATATATTAAAAATCAGACAAATCGCCTTGTTTCAGTGACAGGAGTTTTATTTTGGACATTTTTCAAGTTCCCAATGTATTAGTAACACGTAACCTCGAGTTTTGAGGGGATTTTTTTCTGCTGCTGTTACCAGAGGGGCTCCACAGGATTGAGATCAGGAGCTTGGTGAACTGTCTTTCTGGGATTTTGCTTGTTGGACTCGCTAGCTTGTTATGCTAACTTAGCCTATTCTATGGAAACCTAATGTTCTTTATGCTATCATGTAACTGAATAACTGTTAATGTCTTATGTTAACATACCAGGCATCTTTTCAGACTGTTGTTCTGAGTGCTGTTGTGTAGATGAATAATTAGTCTTCCTAGATTAAATGTCTGTTCATGGTTTAGGATTTTCTGAAAGGAATCTTCTACATAAACACGATTTATAGTCCTGAAAATACGGTAATTAGCAAGTTCTGATCCCTTGGATTTAAGGTATGACACTAGTATGGGATTTATCTAAAAAAACATAAATACATAAATGCAGGTCATTCTTTCTCTCAACCCCAAATAGATCCCTTACTTTAGGTTTCAGAGGAGCAAGTGCAGTCTCACAACCAAGCAGGCCCGGTTCTACGAGGGTGCATAAGCATGCATTGCACCCTCAGTTTATGTGTCTGCATGCTCAGTTGGAAAGAGGAATGCGCCCGTCAGTGCACGTCACCCATCTGCATCCAAAAGGCTGTCTGTGCGCGGTGCTGCAGAACACGGGAGAGCAGAGTGCCAGAGAGAGGAAAGGCGAAAGCAGCAGCGTGTTGGAAAGAGTGAGAGACAGATCGCGACTTTTAGAATAAAAAACTATCTGTCTCTCTTTTCGGATGAGGATTGCTGGAACCTCATCACAAATGAAACAGTTATGCTCACTAGTACCTAAACACACACCAACTCCAGCCAAACTCCAGATTTAATGACTGGTGTGATGTCACCATCCCTGAGATGAAAGCAATTATCTCACTGCATTTGTGCATGAGGCTTGTTGAAAACCTGAGATTGAGGACTACTAGGCAGGATTTGGGCCAGTTTACACACCTGGCTTTGGCAAAGTGATGACAAGGAACAGATTTAAGATGAGATTAGGGCTGGGTTAAACGATTATTTTTTAAACGGTTAATCTACCGATTATTTTTCGATGCATCGATTAATCTAACGATTCACTTTTTTTGTTCGATTCGACTCGATTCCATTTGATTATCGATTATCTCCTCATAAATTGACAGACAGCTAATTTATATATGCTGATATAGATATCTAAAATGTAAAACAGAGCATGAATAAAAAGGCAGTGGGAGCAGCAGCCTGTCATGGAGTTTTTCATGAACCAACAGAATGTAAAATTTATGTTGAAAACACAGCTGACTGAAAACAGCCTTTTAATTATTTCATTTACATGAAAATTATAATAAAAAAGTCATTATTGAAATAAATTGGTCATGTAAACTTGGAGGATTTAAGCTAAGACAGATATTATTTTCCAACAAAGATAATGAAGATAAGTAAACATTCAGAGTTGAACATCTATATTGAACATGGGTCTAACTTCCAGAAAAAGTGCATCTTCATCTTCATTCTGTTAATGCTTAATACGGGTGCCAATCACTTGGAAATTAAATTAAAAATGATTCATTTATCCCAGAAGTGACTACACAATACTAATTCCAACAGATGAAACACTAATATGAGGTTGAGAACGTGACTTTAATTATATTCAGTCAGAGACGAGACAGCTCCCGGCATCAGCTGCAGTACACACCCACGGCCAGCAGATGGAGCTCGTGGTTCATGCTGACCGTCTCAAACAGGCCTGATGTGTCTGAAGACATGGCGTCGATCTCACGGAAGTTGTCTCATGTCTCATTAGGCTTCGGATTCACCATCCCTAATATCCCTATACCTTCGATAAACGAGTGTGGGCCTTCACTGCCTTACACTTTGGAAACTTGGAAGAGCCACTCCCGGAGATCGCACCGCCATCTTTGTTTTAGTTTGATGACGCATCGGTACGCATATTTTGCGTCGACGTAATCGGTTACATCGACGAATCGTCCCAGCCCTAGATGAGATCATCCTATCTTTCCTCCACTTTGCAAATAAATATTATGTTGAGAGGGGTCAGCCAGGTTATGACAAATTAGAAGTCTATAACAACAACAACAACAACAACAAAAAAAAAAACATAAAAAAAATATTATTTCAATATGATTGTGAAAATCATGTGATTTTCTTTAAAGGGACAAAAAGTATCAGTATCCAGGAGATTGAAGGCATCTCGACCGATGTGTGAATTGAAGCCACAGGGCTTTTGAAGGCCGTTACTGAGCACAATATTGCTGCAATAAAGCATTTCAGACACTTTAAATATTCCTGTTTGACTAGTATCATTCCACTTTAAATGACGGGAAAATGCATAATTTAGTGTTGAATAATGTGCCAGGCATCGCACCCCCTCGGATCTGAGATGCACCCCTAGTCATCATTTTCTAGAACCGGCCCTGCAACCAAGAATCAAAGACCTCCACTGTGTTTTACAGCAGTTGCTCATCCTTAAGTGATAAGATTTTTTTTTTCTAAGCCAAGATCTGGTTGTGAATGGCACATTAAAAGATTTGTGGGTGAAGGATGGTTCTTGGAGTGAAAACTGCAAACGAGTGAATTTGAATGCCAATTCAAATTTGTTATGTCTCAAAAACAACAAATAGCAAAAGCTTAGTCCAAAAGTTGGTTACAATCCTTTTTTGTTGCTGCTAAAGATCATCTCATCTTAGTATCCTTTCTCTTTTGCTACATTTTTTTTAATATGTTGATCTTGATTACAAATAAAGACAAATGTGGTTGTTTTCTGGTTAATGACTCAAAGCATTCACAAAGAAATAAGTTTTCTGTCCCCCTTGAAGAGGGAAATCAAAGATAACTTCGTTTTTAACAGAAACAAAAACAGCTTACCTTCCTCTTCCATCTTTATATCGTCCACAGAACAATACTGAAAAATACAGCTTTCCATCTTGATCCGCGTTTTCTGAAACTGGAAACTGCAACGTGATTTTTATTTACACTACCATGTTTCAGACGCTTCAAGACAAGCTCCTGCAGCTTCTTCCGCCTTGTCTTTTCTTCTTCGTCGGTGGCGGTTGGCATTTTTTTTTTTTTAAAAGACACGCTTCCGCCACCTACTGGAGGACAGACGTTAGGGTACTTAATTCTTGCATTTGACTGAGAAAATCTTTTTTAAAAAATTGTAAAATAAAATGAATAAAAAACTTAGAGAAAATTGCGCCACCTAAGGCACCTGATGCAACACAATTTGATCTCAAGTGATAAAATAACAGTATAAAAATCTATATTTTTTCCTCCTTTTCAAATAACAATCTATAAATAAACATTTTACAAAGTCAACATTTTCCGCTTTTGCTTTTGTGGAAAAAAAAATCGCAATATCTATCTATAGAATACCATTCTTTTAGAAATTATTATGAATTATTTAAAATTTCTTGAGAACAGTAAGGGAAATTTCAAGAATATTTTCCCTTGGTTTATCATTTACACATGTAGTATAACTCAGAAATCAAAATGGATCTACAAAATCACAAAACATTTGATTACCTAGAACTGAAAAGCACAGTATTTCACATTATAAATTAGGATACATTTTAAAGCAGTATAAGTTATTTTAATGTACCTATCTGTACAGAAAATGAATAAATGAATGAACATTTATACATTGTAGTAATTTTTGTATTTGTTACACATTTTTGTAGTAATCATGACCACCTGAACTAACTCACCTCATAATGTGACCTGAAATTCGATCTAAAAATGAAGAGAGGTATAAAATATAAAACAATGAATGATTACTGGTGCTACTTTTAATCATACTAATTTTGTGGCTGGCATATTCACAGCAGACAAACTCTCAGGCCCCATTGGGACTCGAGGTTTCAGGAGTTTCTGGGATCTCATTTGAGTGGAACTTGACAATGTATATTGTGAAAATATGCACAGATACTTTCAAAAGCTGATGCAGTTGTAAAATATGAATTCTTAGTTCTATGCTCAACATACCTGTGGCAATCAGCAATTTCTGTTGAATAAATTGGTTGGCAAAACACTACAGATGTCTCTTATGACACCACTGTGATCCTTACAAGCTTAGACCTAGTTGGTCTCAAAATTATTCATATCCTCCAACTGAAGAAAGAAAAAAATCAGCTGTCTGTGAAATAAGCTGAAATTGACAAAAGTAATAATAAATAAAAAAATTCTATGAAAATCATGATTTTTATTTTGAATTATGGTTCAACAGAAATATTTAAAAAACAAACAAACAAAAAAACCAACTAAACAAGCATGATGGTGCTCCTAAGCTAAAATTTTGTTGAGAAACTCTTTAAGGCAATCACTGCAATTGGGTGTTTTTTTTGTTTGTTTGTTTGTTTTGTTTTTTGTAAACAAAACAACCTAGACAGGTAGGCTATGTTGGTCCACTGTTCGTGGGAATGCTTCTCTAATGTGTCTGGGACAGTTTTGTTTGTTTGCTTTTTAATAATTATTATTTTCAACCACAATTCAAAAGCAATATTTTATTTACCTAGATAATAATTGTGTAATTTTTTTTTTATTTATTATGAGTTTCTTTAGTTCCTTGTTATTTGAATGTGAATCTAGCCTTTTCTTTATGACTATAGATGATTTTCTGGACATACAACCGTTGTTTATTTTTTTCTTTTTGGAAAAAATAATATTGTTTATCATTTTAAGAGCTTTTGCTTATTTTTCATATTGATTTTGTGAACATTAAAAAGGGAACCTGCGTTTTCAGCTTGTTTCAGCGGGGTCCGCTGCGACGTAGGACCGGCGTTTAACCGTCGGGTACTATAATGTTTGTAACACCGGTGTTTGAGTTGTGTGATGGAGTTTCGCTGATAGACAGACAGTAAAATTTCGTGACTTTTGCATAAACTGCGTGTGTTTACCAACACAGCGATATCTACCGGGAGCTCTCACCTGAGCAGCATGGCGGATAGTATTGTAAGTATTTCAAGCAGGTCGTAATGAGGCTGCTCGGGGGTCGACTCGGCTAACGGTAGCTAGCCTTGTAGCCGAAGTCCGGAGTGATGAGGCAGCAGAATTAGCTCGAACGAGCTAGCTATCATTAGCAGAGAATGGCTGCGGCCCGTAAAGCTCCCCGGCTAAGCTTAGTTGTCCGGGTAGCCTACGACATTCAAATAAAAAAAAATAGGTTATCTCAAACGAGAAAGATTTGTAACTAGCAATGGATAAGCAATAAAATATTGGATTTGTTGTTTTGTACGTTGTGTCCATTAGCTTAACATTAGCTAGAATATGCAAGGGGGACGAAATAGAAGCTATAATGTTCACTGAAAGTGATCAGCTCGCTGTAAATAAGCCAACACAGTGTGACAGCCAGAGAAAATGTAGTGCAGCTTAATGATAGTATCTTCGAGTTGTGGTATGAAAGAGGCTCAACATTAAATGAACTCATGAACCAACATTACCATCTTTATTCTGCACTGTCATCATTGTCACAATGTCCTGACACTGACACCTCACCGAAGAGGGAAAGAAAGGGGGAGAAACCGACCTTGTTTTTATTGATAGGTGTTGGAAAGTCGTAGAAATCCTGCACTGGCGTGGCGTCATATTGGCTTTGTTAATAAACATCAGGATGTCGTCTTGTGCATGTAGAAATGATATAAAACACACAAACTACTTCATGTAGGATTATTTTGTGCTTTTCCAGATCATCAGGGTGCAGTCCCCAGATGGGATGAAGAAAATTCCCTCAACCAAGAGGGAAACAGCAGCTGCTTTTCTGAAAAAGGTACCACATATACAAGGTTTTCTTAAAATTGTTCTGGAAAACAAAATAACTCACAACTTACCAGCCGGCCTCCCTGCGCTTAGCTTTGCTCTCTCCTGCTTCCACTTCCACTTTTCTTTCCCCCAATTGTCTCCTCAACTACTACTGTTTAGTAATCAGGAAACAAGTTTTTTTTTTTTTACATCACTGTTTACAGTACCAGTCAAAAGTTTGGACACTTTCCCATTGAATCTAGTGGAAAAACGTGTCCAGATTTTTGACTGGTAGAATGTGTGTTTATATGTGTAAATGTACAATTCAAGAAAAGCTGACCCCAATAGCTACTCCAACTTTGTGTGTCAAGAACAGAAAAAGGTACAGTGGCAGTTTTGAGAGGAAAAACGAAACGATGAACGATTAGTTGATTATTAAATTTGGTTGTCATCAATATCACAATTCTTAGGAACCTGAGGACATAAAGGTCATGATAAATCAGGAACATTGAACCCCTCTGTTATACTCTCTCCCTCAGTTTCCTTCCTCTTCCTTTGAAATAAGGAAAGTTCCTTCTTTCTGTTCCTCGTGTGCAGAAAAGGGAAAGAAAGCTTTTAGCTTACACCTTGCAAGCTGAATTTTAAACTATCAGAACAAGAATTTTTTTAAAAACGACATCAGATTTCTAGCCAACAGTGCCTGTTCTCACTCTTAAATTGTCACTGTTTTTAAATTATTGTTACAAATACTGCCCTTTATCATTTAATTGTCATTTTATAATTTTAAAGTTTAATTTAGTTATTTCTTTTTATTTGTTTTGTTTTATCTGGCGTGTGCTGCTGCCTTTCTTAAGCAGGTCACCCTTGTGAAAGAGGTCTTGATCTCAATGTTTTTTTTTTTTTCATCTGATTGGATAAAGAATTAATAATAAAAAAAAATCTTGGCTTACTCATTTGAAAATACAAGAAAACAACCTGAAATAGCTCTGTTGTCTCCCTTTACCCTGCTCTGTCACCACCGCAGTAGAGTTGGACAGTTGAGTCTCCAGTGTTTGTTTTTCAAAATAAACCTGTTTTCGCATTTCCTGGTTAAAATTTTATACAGTTATGGTCCATAAATGTGCATAAATAACGACTTTGTTTTATTTTGACATGGCGGTGTGCCACTGTTGCATGTTGCAGAAATCCTGTTACACATTAAATGCAACACTCAAGGTTTTTTTTTTTTTTTTTTTTTTTTTTTAAGATTTTGATAAGGTTTGTACAACCATGTGAAATAATGTTGAAACTGGGGTTAGACGATTGCTAATAATGGAAAAATTTGGCATTGATACGTAACACCCTGCAGAACGGCAGGTGATGCATGAATCCAATCAGGTTCATCCTTTTTCTTTATTTTCCGTCTCCTTATCTGTTCTACTCCTGCTGGCTTATAGACTGGAAATTAGTCTTAAAATATTTTTTGAACAATTCCTTAAGTCGTCAAATATGTTTGGCAGAGATAGAAAAAGGTTTACTTGAAGAGTTGATGGGGAGGTTTAAACAATAACTTTTGCATTGGTCTTTGACTTTTAAAGAAGGAACGAGTTATTGTTTATATGTTTCTTTTTACCTTAGTTTTATTTCCTGAACAGCACTTTGGTCCTTGTGGTTGTCTAAGGTCCTTTATAAATTAAGTTGGATTGGACGTATTATAAGAGAGACAATGAGCTGCTTTCAACTGATGCATGAACTTGATGATCTTGCATCTATTTTTTTTTTAATGTAGTGTAAAATAAGTTAATTACATATAATTAAGTGGTATGAGAAGAGGAACTTTGCATAGCATGAAATTCTGCAGAAATTAGTTGTTTTCCCCATTAGCAAACACTTTGAAAGAGATAAAATAAAGCAATGAGCAAATTACTCATCCAGAAGTATTTTTGATTTCCATTTTTTCCATTTCTGCCTGTTGCTTTTTAAATGTATGAGGTTGTGCAAGAAGTGCCAGAGCAGGTCAGTGCTGCACTGCCTCTGTGAGCTGTCTTGTCTGTCGGTATTGACTTATGGCTTGCAGAGGTAAATTTCCATCCAGGGATTGCAGTAGCTGCATAGCTTTGCACAACTGTCACCACTGTTGGTTGACAGGTAATGTTTTTTCCACAACCCACTTATGACTTCACACAATTCAAGACCAACCATTTTAAAGCTAAGGCTGGAAAATGTTTTTTAAAGCCTTAGCTTCAAAAGACCTGAAATAGATCTGGATTCCAGCAGAGCATTGCAGCTGCGCCTCATCAAAAATGTATGTGTTAAGGCGGAATGGTGTAGCCTGCAGATCAATTGGAGGAGCAGCTTTCATTCCCTGCTGATGAGCTGTCAGTAAACAAAAGCAGCAAGTGTGATGCAGACTGAACAGGACACTCTGAACTCTGCAGGTTATATTTCTCCTGCTAAGACAGTAGAGACGAGGCTTTCTGCTGTCTGACAGTGCATGTTTTCAAAGTCCCTTGTGGTTTAGACATTGCTGGAATTATTTTGTGTCTCTCTTATCTTTATTCAGTAACAACTTATGAATTTCTGTGTACATTTTAACCAGTGACAGTGCAGAAAAATCATCAGTATCAGGTGACTTTTTTGAAGAGCACAATGGTTAAGTGTCATGTAGCGCTGTGGTGGATGGTTTTATTCACCCCCTAACAGTGGTCATCTCTCACACAAGTGGATTAAAACTAAAATGTTCACTATTAAAATGAGAAATGTCTTAAATGTGACTTATTGAATCTATGAGATGCATATCCACTGCTCATTCTGATCAACACATCTCCATGTCTCCTCAGGTGGCCAAAGAGTTTGGGTTCAATTCAAATGGGTTCTCTGTTTATCTGAACCGCAACAAGACTGGGGAGATTGTGTCACAGAATAAAACCCTGAGCCTGCTCAAGATCAAGTAAGTAGATGGAAGAAAAGGTTCCTCGTAAAGGTTTTTGTCTGAAAGATATGCAAAGGTTCAGTTGTGCAGATGAAGGTTTAGAAAGATGTGCGTTCATTGGGGATGCACAATAACCTTTATAAAAAAACCGATATCAATAACCAATAAATTTCAGCTCCAAAAGGCCGATACCGATGACTGATAACCGATAACACACATACATACCTAATCAAATACTGTTAACAAAACCAAAAAGACTTTTCATTCTTTAAATGTAGAAATATTTATTTTTCCCAGTGAAAAATTACCAGAAAGCTTCCCAAACATTTTCTAAAAGATATCAAACTGTAATCAACTTAAATGAGGTGCAATGCTTACTGATAGAAAAATAAAGGCTCCTTGAACTGATGCAGATACATGCATCAAGATTTCAAACTGAAAAAGTGCAATCAAGTTTAAAAAAAAAAAAAAGCTGAAAATGATGCTGACAAGTTAGATTCAAGCATTTATTGTATGTTAACACAATCTGAAAAATTTTATTTGTAAATGATAATAATGACTGACAGGTTAGACTTGTTTGAGTACATTGGAGCATAGTAAACAACAATAAATCCCGTCTTTTAATGTGAGCAGGGCACTATTGTGTTAACAATAAAGTAGGGATGCACGTTATAATAGTCTCCCTATCAGTATCGGCCTATATCAGCATTAAAACTGAATATCGGACATCAGCCACCCCACCGATATTTAACCAATATTTAAACGATCAGCCCGCTGTTTCTAAAGTCTAAAAAAGGGAGGAAAAAAAACATCTTCTTGTTCTTCAAAAACTTCTTTTTACAGACAGTCATATGAAAATATTGCGTTATTTTCATATGCTGATATCATATTGACAAACACGGTATCAATCTATTTTACTAACAAAATCCCTCAAGAATTCACGAAATATCGTGAGAGTTTGTAACAGAATGATGAAATCTCACAAGATTTTGGAAGTAAAATAGATTGATACCGTGTTTTTAAATATCAATTTGATATCGGCATTTGAAAATGCTGCGATATTTCAGTGTATAGATATTTTTTTCCCACCCCTATTTTACAAAGTTTTGGAAACGGATAACAAAACTGCTATTTGCAATTACTGCTCCCAGCTTTGATATCAGTATCTATATCGATTATCAGCCATATGAGTTTTAAAACATCGGCATATTGTATATTTGCTAAAATTCCAATATCGTGCATCCCTAAAATAATATATATGTTATCGGGGCAAGTCGTTATGATATCAAACTTATCGGAATGATGTAATAATTTCTTGTGAATTATCATGCACCCCAAGCGTTCATCAGGAAAAATATATTCATTTAATTAAAATTTAAGCAGGTCCAGTACATGATAGTAAATGGTATAAAGGTACACAAGTAGAAGAGTATTATATTGCAGTTAATAGCGACATTCTTGCTGGTTAGGATGTCATCACATTGAGCTAATGGGTGATGGGATTTGAACAACTTTCTGCTGAAAATATGTGTTCACTTATTTATTTTTTCATTTCTTCAAAAGCCCATGATCTGCTGGAAAATTACTTTTTTTTTTCTATTGAAGATCATCAA
Source organism: Atherinomorus stipes (assembly GCA_023101725.1). Lineage (NCBI taxonomy): Eukaryota > Metazoa > Chordata > Actinopteri > Atheriniformes > Atherinidae > Atherinomorus > Atherinomorus stipes. The sequence continues at coordinate 175,322 of JALJCO010010528.1, read as the reverse complement.
CTCAAACTAAACTTGTAATATTTTAATAAAAGCTGGAAACAAAAAGAGATTTCTTCAAATGTTTGACTTGTATTTTGGCCTTTTGTGTAAATGTAGCCTCAGTTTTCCTGCTTTTTTCAGCTTCTCAGTCTATAAAGCAAATCTGTAAGTTGCTGATCTTCTTCTCTGTTTTTCGGCAGGCATGGAGACATGTTGTTTCTGTTCCCCTCAGCATCCTCCTCCTCTTCTGGAGAGGTAATGGACACCGCCACACCACACACATCTTCATCCCTACCATCCGTCTCTTCTTCTTCGTCCTTGATACCACGGTCGTCATCGGGACCCCAGGTCCAGGAGGAGGAGATCGATCAATATCTGGCCAAGCAAGACGGCAAAATCTACAGGAACAGAGATCCACAGCTGTAAGACCGGGACCAGCAGCACACCACCACATCACACGCTGATGGAGAAACTAATTACTTGCTTCTTGTTCCAGATGTCGCCATGGCGCCCTTGGAAAGTGTGTGCACTGTGTACCATTAGAGGTAACGGCTCTTAGTCTTGTTTCTTTAACTGGATGCGCTGTAATTTCAGCGTAACATCCTGCTTCCGTCTTTTCCAGCCTTTCGATGAAGACTATCTGAACCACCTCGACCCACCAGTGAAGCACATGTCATTCCACGCATATCTCCGCAAGCTGACCGGTGGAGCTGACAAGTGAGAAACTGTTTGTAAATGTTCCAGCGGAGATACGCGAGTCAGATTCTAACTCTGCCCTGATTTCCTGCAGAGGGAAGTTTGCAGCGCTGGAGAACATCAGCTGTAAGATTAAGTCGGGTTGTGAAGGTCATCCTCCCTGGCCAGAGGGGATCTGCACCAAGTGCCAGCCCAGTGCCATCACTCTCAACAGACAGGTACGTCACCATAACCAGAGCTGTGGTGTTCTGCTCATATACTTAAATGGGAAGTTTGGTATTTTTCAATCTGGACCTTTTTTCTAGCATGAAATGTGTTCATTTACTCACCCAGACAGTTTTGGTGTAACTTGAATTCCTTCAGGAGATATTTAGATGATGTTCATATATGGGCTGGCAAACGATTAATTTTTTTTAATCGTGATTAATGGCAGAAGCTTCATAGTTAACTGTGATTAATCTCGGTTTGAATTGCATGTGTAACCCTAGTCTTCATTGGGAATCAAATGAACAAATTGAATTTTTTATTTAAAAAAGTGCATGCAGACCAATTTCCAAATATTAGGAAGAAAAAAGTAATGCAATGCTTACTTTGAGAGATTAAATATATCAGGCCACTCTCTTAAGTTACTTTAAAATAAACAATTGCACCATTAGAAAAACAATCATAATATTTTTAGTTGGAAATAACAGCAATCAAGTGATATGTATCACTGGTAGGTAATTTCTCTCTCTTATGACAAACAGAACAGTTTAAAACGGGTTTTCATCCATCACTTTTTATCGCTTCACAATATGGCCAACAGGTTAGGGCTGACAGGTTAGTCAAAGGGACAAAACTTTTTAAACTTGAAATGCAATTTTTAAAAATTGTATCATGTTATGGATTCTTTTTAACTAATCGCAGTTAATGCATTAATGCTGACAGCCCTATATATACATATATATATATATTTATATTTAGACAATATTTATACTCTTTATACCTGCCATGGTGTCGCATAACAGTGATGTCATCAAAGCTGCCGCAGTAAAATGTCTGTAAATAAGGATTGATCACCACAAAAAAAGCCACTTTGAGCTCACAGGGGGGTCCGACTAATGTTTCGTAACAAACCATTGGTGAAATGAAGGAGTTTGTGACCTTATTTAGAGGTTGCCCGCATCACTTACCTTATATTGGACATACGCTGATCTGGAGTGGATCTAAATATCTCCTGAAGGAATTCAAGTCACACCAAAACTGTCTGGGTGAGTAAATGAACGTATTTCATGCTAGAAAATAGGTCCAGGTTGAACTTCCCCGTTAAATACAACAGAATGATCTCATAAATCGGTTGTTTTAAGTCGAGGCATATAGTAAACTTCCTTTTCAGGTGCCAGGTCAGAATTACCTGGATGCACACATACATCCTGTGAATTTAGCTTCTGTATTATTTCAGAAATACAGACACGTGGACAACATCATGTTTGAAAACCACACCACTGCCGACCGCTTCCTGGACTTCTGGAGGAAAACCGGCAGCCAGAGGATGGGCTACCTGTACGGCAGGTACACCGAGCACAAAGATATTCCTCTGGGCATCAGAGCCGAGGTGGCTGCCATTTACGAGCCCCCACAGGTGAGAGTGGTTCATTGTCTCCTCGGTTCAGATGAATCATTGTTTTGTTGTTTTTAAATTGTTTTATCCTCCAGTAATTGTGAAAGCTTGATTTTATTCTTCTGTTTATCTGCGATGTTTCAGAGTGCCACCCAGAACAGCCTGGAACTGCTCGAGGACCCCAAAGCTGCAGCTGTGGATGAAATCGCTGCCAAACTGGGCCTCTGCAAGGTTCGCCTTCTTTCCTCCTGGTTGCTTTTTTAGTAAACATGGGGGGCTCTTGTCTTGCTTTCAGATTTGTCCTCAAGACTAAAGACGTGTTTATACTTTTCTCTGAATTCATCCTGATGGTTCAACTATTAAAGTTTAACCTCTTGGACCACATAATCTCAGCATTGCAAACTTTAGTGAGGTGTGCTGTAAAACTGTTGCACGCTGACAATGCCATCTTTTTCACTCTCTGTATTGGAAATTTTAGAAATTTTAATGAAAGGTTTTGTTGCAACTGTATCGTGCCACCAGTAAATCGGATTTTAGGTATATTGCAGGTAACTTGGTCTTTTCCAGCGTGAGAAATTCATTTAAATAAAGTGAATCTATGACGGCCAGTAAACCGTTCTCATGCTAAATTTAGCCTGTAAATGCATCACTAGGGTTGTGCACCATAAGTCAATACGATGCAAAAAGTTGCGCACTATTTTTAATAGTTGGCTTTTTTTTATTTAGAGGAGAGTTATGTCTCATTGTGCAGAGATGCAAGACTGTTGACAGCGTTGTGTTGAAAGATGGTTTAGCATCTGTACGAGTGAGCTACAGAGAGACTCAGACAAGTTACGTTGCAGATTCTGAGCACAGAGGGTTGGCAACGTCATCACCATGCAGCTGTTTGGCTGCACCATCTCTGAAAAAAGTAGCCAATTTGTGAGCATCTACAGTTACTCCACATAAAACTAAAAATCACAAGCCAGTTGCAAATATGTGCACCATCAATACACAAGCCAATATTGGTGATGATGATTAATCAGGGTTCCCATGCGTCCTGGAAAACCTGGAAAATCACTGAACATTTTTCCTGTCATGGAAAACACATGGAAAATGAGATGAAGAGTAAAATGTCCTGGAAAAGCTTGAGTTGTCCTGGAAAATTTCTTTCCCATCATCGGCTTCAGTGCTGCTTTGTTTCGGCTTCGTCTCGGCTTCGTTTCGGCTTCGTTTCAGCTTCGTCGCTGCTACGTTTCCGCTTCGTCTCGGCTTCGTTTCGGCTTCGTCGCTGCTACGTTTCCGCTTCGTCGCTGCTACGTTTCCGCTTCGTCTCGGCTTCGTTTCGGCTTCGTCGCTGCTACGTTTCCGCTTCGTCGCTGCTACGTTTCCGCTTCGTCTCGGCTTCGTATCTGCTTCGTCTCAGCTTCGTTTCCGCTTCGTCTCGGCTTCGTTTCGGCTTCGTTTCGGCTTCGTTTCGGCTTCGTTTCGGCTTCGTTTCGGCTTCGTCGCTGCTACGTTTCCGCTTCGTCTCGGCTTCGTTTCGGCTTCGTTTCGGCTTCGTTTCAGCTTCGTCGCTGCTACGTTTCCGCTTCGTCTCGGCTTCGTTTCGGCTTCGTTTCGGCTTCGTTTCGGCTTCGTCGCTGCTACGTTTCCGCTTCGTCTCGGCTTCGTTTCGGCTTCGTTTCAGCTTCGTTGCTGCTACGTTTCCGCTTCGTTTCGGCTTCGTTTCGGCTTCGTTTCGGCTTCGTTTCAGCTTTGTCGCTGCTACGTCTCGGCTTCGTCTCGGCTTCGTTTCGGCTTCGTTTCGGCTTCGTTTCGGCTTCGTTTCGGCTTCGTCGCTGCTACGTTTCCGCTTCGTCGCTGCTACGTTTCCGCTTCGTCTCGGCTTCGTTTCGGCTTCATTTCGGCTTCGTTGCTGCTACGTTTCCGCTTCGTCGCTGCTACGTTTCCGCTTCGTCTCAGCTTCGTTTCGGCTTCGTTTCCGCTTCGTCGCTGCTACGTTTCTGCTTCGTCTCGGCTTCGTCGCTACTTCATCGCTATACAAAATATAAGCTACAGTTGTAGAACACTTCTCCAAAAGCTTGGGGTGGAATTTATTAGTCTATATTGTGATAATTTGACTCGTATTGTAGCAGCTGGAAAAGTCCTGGAAAATAACTTCAAGAAAAGAGTGGGAACCCTGTTAATAAACCACACATATTGACATTTAATACTTCAAATTGAGAGGACATGAAACATTTTAGAGATAAATTTAATAAAGACGACACTGGACTGCAGGTGTAACAAGTGCAGCCATCTTTAAATCTGGAATCTGTGGGTTTTCTGCAACTTATAACTTATAAATTCAACACATAGGCACATATACTAATAAATCTGTGAGCAGTACTTTGGCTTTTGTTCAAGCAGAGGGGGCTGTAATATCAGTTTGACCTTATACATTCTTCATTCTGAGGAAAACAAGTTTGCATGTTATATATACATTAAACTTTATATCCTCTGTAATAATTTGTAGGTTGGGTGGATCTTCACTGATCTGGTGTCAGAGGATACAAGGATAGGCACCGTCCGCTACTCAAGAAACAAGGTGAGGAAACTGCTGAGTCATGGGTAACGCTGCTTTCCTCCTCTTGCTAAAAATGGCATCATGCTTCTCTTAGGATTCACATTACCTGAGTGCAGAGGAGTGCATCACAGCCGGATACTTCCAGAACCAGCATTCAAACCCCTGCAGACTCTCTCGAGATGGACACTTTGGATCCAAGTTTGTGACTGTGGTTGCAACAGGTAAGTTGGTGTTTGTTTATTTATTTGTTTCATCCTCTTCTGTGTGTATTTGGAAAATTAGAACCATTGTGCTACATCGGTGCTACATGATTCTCGTGAAGTTGAGCGATATTTTAAATCACAGCTGCCATGTTTTTCACCCCACAACTGAAATTCTGCCCACTTTACAATTAAATAGTATACATATGATCATAACCAGACGGGTACAGATGTATGCATGAGCAGAAATACAGTTACTTTCTCCAACTCAATAAGTTCCAGCTTGTTTTTATGCATCTGTCAGGATTAAGCTCTTCTCTTTCCCCCCGTTTTGACCAAACCTGTTCCCACAGAACCCGCTCTGTCTGTTTGTACTGGCTTTGAGCCAGTAAAACTGGGACTACAGTAGCAACCAACTCAGAGCAAAGAACCACTCCCATCACAGACTGGGATCAGGGTTATAGAGACCAATTGCCCCCTCCCCCCCCCCCCACTTTCAAATCGACCCGGGGATCATAGATATTAAAAAAATAAAAAAAAAAAAAAAAATTATTCAAAAATATTTTTCGAAATTTTCTCCTATAATCTTCCTTTCTTCTCTCTTCTCTCTCCCCCCCTCCCCCCTCTTCCCTTTCCAACTTTAAAGCCTACCCACTCTCTGCTTCCCCCCCCCTTCCCCTCCCCTACCCCATTCCCCACTCCACTAGCTTTTTTCCTCTTTTTTCTTTTTTACCTCCACCTCCCCTCTTCCTACCTCCCTTTCCTCCCCTTCTTCCTCTCTCTTAAAAAATCTCCCCCCCCCCCCCCCCAGATCTCCCCCCCTAAAAAACCTAAAAAGACAACTCCTCTCTTCAGAATCCCTGTCCCTTCGTTTAGATCATCTAGAACTTTGTGAGTGCCAAATTTGAAAACCTGGAAGCAATGTAGCATGTTGTTTTCTTTAATTCTATAAAATACAAATTACAAAACTCATCAACACGGATGTGCAGTTAAATCTACAGAGAAGAACGTGAGCTCTGTATTTCTCTTAGATTCTGGCTGTTTGGTGGTTTTATGCCACCAGTTGCTTTTGTACATGCCTCCCATAATGTTGCAATCACTGTCACCATTTCAGTGAAAAAAATAAACAGCACGGCAAAAATACACAATCATATTATAAAATGGACTAAAACAATCACAAGACCACAGACACGAAAGCTGCATGTGATTCATGATGCAACTATCTTGGTAAAAGCAGGGTTCTTGCAGGTCTTAAAAAGTCTAAAAATGTCTAAAATTCTTAACTTAAAATTTTAGGCCCTAGTTTGAAGTCCTAGTTTGAATTTCTGGGATTATTTGAATGTTTCTAAAAATGCATCATGTTGGTCTTAAATTTGATTTATAAAGGTCTCAAAAAGTCGTAAAAGGTCTTAAATTTAAGGCGAGACACTCCAGGCAAATAGGGTAAAAAATGTAACTAACTGGTATCACCATGAAACTTTCCTGGTTTATTCTTCACATTAGGGCTATCATTTTTTGTATTGCAAGTTTTCTGAAATTTCATGTTTTATTATGCAAATTAGGTGTTATAGAGCCAAAAATACGCTAATTTGCATACATTTCTTGGGAAAAAAATCTAAATACAGGATTAAGCCAGGTTCAAAGTTTCTTTTGAATTTTCTCCACATATTAAAGTCAAAAGGTTTTTACAGAGGGGATTTTGGATATCTCTATAGATCATTTTGCAATTTAGAATATACTGTCAACAACAATAAAAAAAACTAATTTTTTGGCATATTTTTGGGATGAAATCCTTCTGCAGAAACTTTAAGAATACAGTCAGGTGCTAAACTTGAAAGTTTGGTTTCTGTAAGTGCTGCTGAAGTGGAGATTTTTTTTACCCGTAATGAGAAGGAAAAATTCATTTTGGGAAAACCGCCTTCAAAGTTTTGGATTGTAAAATTCTCCACGTTTTTGTTCTATAGCACTATTTACAGACATCAGACCCAATGAGATTCATGAGCTGGAAATATGAAGTTCAGGAAAAAGAGACGTTTCCAACAATACCAGACATGACGGGGTTCAGACGAGCACCATGGTGCTGCGCTCCGTTAAAAACACCAACTTTAGCTGCATTTTGAGGAGATTTGGGTGCATCAGACAAAGAATCATGAAATAAACTCCTAAAATGTTTATTTTTGATGATTATTTTAGACTAGTCTGAAAGAAAACATGTTTGAGGGGAAAAAAACAAAAATCTCTAAATTGACCAGGTGATGGAAAAACGGGGTTTTACCTGTAGTGCCCCCCCTAACTTTCTGAAACCTGCAAGAACCCTGTAAAAGACCGATTTTTCTTTTTTTTGTTATACTTGTAAGATCCCCGAGGGGAAATTAGGGCTCTGCATTTTACCCATCTCTGTACAGCAGTACCAGAGAGCAGTGGGCTGCTACTTAAAGCGTCCGAGGAGCAGTTGGTGGGGTTAAGGACCTTGCTCAGGGGTTGCGTCGGGTCCCGGGTCCTTCGCGCCAAACCACCCACTCCCCAAGTTATAATAACAATCTTGGAAGTTCTTCCAAAAGAAGCAGCAAATTTCTCCCTAAATATGAGACGACTCACCTGTGTTGATGCCTTATCATGTAACTAAAACTGTTCTACCTTATGATGGTAGAGGAAGCCTTGAATTTACTACATCTACCTTGTTTATAGTGTCTTTGTGATGCTGCAGCTACAAATCCTGGTGAGGCCGGTGCAGCTGTGTTTAACACAACTCAGTGTTTTCCATTTCTTCCATCTCAGCTTACAAGACCTGCGCGTATATTTTTTCCAGGAAAGCATTAAACCCAGCAATGACCTCATCACCGTTTGTGTGAATGAGGAGCTGGTAACTAAAGCCTGCGCCATGTCGAAGTCCATCTGGTTCACACACACAGTGTGTTTAAATTACTTGCATGTTAAATGCTGAAAATAACTTGGAATCAGTTTTTATTAATGTAAAAAAGGAGTGCACTTTTTTTTTTATAGCGGTAATACTGCTGTGCAAGACTGGATTAAAATATCTCTGTCACATGTGCAGGTGGTCCAGATAACCAGGTGCACTTTGAAGGATATCAAGTGTCCAATCAGTGCATGGCTCTGGTGAGAGATGAGTGCCTGCTGCCCTGCAAAGATGCTCCAGAGCTGGGCTACGTTAAGAGTCCTGCCCTGAGCAGTACGTTCCAGACGTCTTCTTCAAGGTGAGACTTCGGTTTAGCAGCGAACTGTCAACATGGAGCATGCAAAGTGACTTCCAGATGTTGAGATTTTTCTTTGATCCGACAGGACAAAGACAAATTTGGAAATGATGTCACATTTCTAGCTCGGCCTCTTCCTGTGGAGTATCTCATCATAGATGTGAGTCAGACGTGCTGCTTTCCAGCTGGGATTGTTTTATTTTATCCAGAATAACGCGTATAAGCACTGCTTTGAAGATAATTTTCTTCTTTTTTTCCCTCTTAGATCACCACAACTTTCCCAAAAGACCCTCAGTACACATTTACCTCCACACAACGCTTCCCCATTGAAAACCGGGATATCCTGGGAGAGACACAAGTAAGTACTTTCATGATGTAACGGGTACAAGAGTCTCCAGTTTTAAATAAGCATCAAAAGACACATATTGTGTACACATGTTTTATGCATAAGTGCATTTTAACCTCTTCTTCCTGCAGGACACTGTAATAAACTAAATCATTACATTTTAATAACTAACTTTGCCAATAATGGACTGGATGAATCTTTATCTGCTTTTTTCTTTCTTTTTCTTTTTTTTTCTGTTTTGTAAAATCAAAGCTAGTGTTACAAGTAGTTCCCCATATTTCAGTTAAACTATGTTAATTAAATGAAACATACTTGATTAATCTCAGAGGGAAATTACATAAATTTGAGATTAGATCATGGTGTTACACTCAAATCAAATATGGTGCAATCAAAGAATTATAAAGTCAGTGAGTTCATATCTTTATGTAGCTTTGCGGTTGTTTTTGCTATTTTTATACCATTAATATGAGACTTTTATATATTTTCATCAATAATGATACCCAAATACTTCACTCTTTTTTGTCATTTCTAATACCGTCTACATGCAAATGAAATTTTAATCTCTGTGCTTCTATTTCTAAATACTATGAAATATGTTTTATTGAGATTCAGCAAGAATTTCTCACTAACAAACTTTGGCATACTTACCTCAATACATCGTTCTCAATGACATACATTGTCCTGCCAAAATGAACGCTTAAAAAAATGCATTAAATGAGCGTTAATCTGATTTCAGACCACCAGTTCTAGACTTTATATTCTCACTTGTATGAAGTACCATTCCAGCTTTATTTATAAAGCACTTTCAAAACAAGGCTGAACAAAGTGCTGTACATATAAGAGTAAGATAAAAAGTAAGAATGAAAGAATATTAAATATAAGAATATAATAAAGGAGTAAAAATGTAGCAGAATATGAAGAACATTGTAAAAAAAACATTCAAAAGGACACAAAGCTATTAAAAGAATATGAAAAGACATGAGCACAATTTAAAAATGGAAAAAAAATACACAAAACAGATATAATAAAAAGCCACGAGACCGTCAGACCTCCCCTTCACTCTTGGTTAAAGGCCAAGAAAAAGTAGTATTTTTAAAGTTGTATCATCTGCAAATAAAACACGTTGATAGTTTCGATGAGCAACAGGATCATTATTATAGAAGATAAAGGCACTTATCTTGATGCTCCTGTACTGTAACCCATCGGCTACCAGCTGAGTGTGTGTTTGAGGACACTAATGTTTCTCATCGTTTATTTGCAGGATTTTCACAGTTTAGCAACATATCTGTCCCAGTGCTCCTCCACGACATTCCTGGACATAGTTTCAGATTTCCATCTGCTCCTCTTCCTCGTCACCAATGAAGTCATGCCTCTGAGAGTAAGTTGAGGCCTTCACTCCTCCTTTTTGTCCAGTTGTTTACGCTTTATAGCAGAAAATAAATAAAAACGTGGCCACATTCCTGTCTGGTCTGGAAGTGACTCTGAGAGTCACTCAGACCTCTGTGGGGTTTAACCTGGTCTGTCACTACAAAAACCCTAATCTGCTGGTGTGTTTTAGCATCTTTAACATGGTTGGTTGGTTCGAAGAGTTTCTGTTTTTATTTCCAGGACAGCATCGGGCTTCTACTCGATGCAGTGAAGACCTCCAACGAGGACCTGGCGCAGACCTGGAAGAAGTCGGAGCAGTGGGCCACCATCGAGCAGCTGTGCAGTGAGTCACATTTTATCCTCAACTAAACTTGTTCCTTTTCTCTTCTAAAGTAAACTCTGCTATGCTGGACTGATTAGTTACTTTAAAGTTATTAAATGTAATTTAAAGTTGAGATAAACCATAATGTCGAGCATCAGGAGTGACAAACGTGACAAGAGCGACATTTTTACATTAGAGTACTTGTAATATATGTTAAAGTTTTTCTTTTTTAAAAAAAAAATCTGTCAGATTTGATCTTTTTTTATTTTGTTTTCATTTAGTTTAGTTCTTATCTATTTAATTTTCTTTTTTTATTGATTATTTGGGTTTTATTTCCTCATGGGAGAATAAAAACTTGCAACAGAATTAGTACGTTATGTTTTCTGTTTTGTTTTATTTTGTTCATTTGTACGGAAGAGGATTAGAGCCACTGAAGAAAAAAATTTAATTCTGAGAAAAAAAAATCTGAATTCTGACTTTTTTCTTCAGAACACTACAAAAAAATGCGGGAGATTTTTTTTTTTTTTTTTTTAATTTCTGAAAACAGGAAAAAATTCTGACTTTTTTCCCAGAATTTTTTTTTCTTCCGTACATTTCTTTACTTTTTAAATTGTTTTTTTTTATTCATTGATGTTCCGTCATCCTCAAAATTATAAATTCATACCCTCCAATTAAAAAAGGAAAAAACTTCTGAGAATGAGCTGAAATTTACAAAAGTAATAATAAATAAAATTTCCATGAAAATCGTGACATTTATTTTGAATTCTGGTTCAACAGAAACATCAAAAACAAGCAAAAAATAAAACAAGTAAACAAGCACGATGAGGCAATCACTGCAATCAGGTGTTTTCTGTAGCGTCCAATCAGATGTCTGCACCTGTTGACAGGTATTTTGGTCTGCTGTTCATGAGAAAGGAGCTTTAATTTGTCTGGGACAGTTTTGTTTACTTGTTTGTTTTTTTTTTTTTTTTTCAGCCACAATTAAAAAACAATAATTTATTTAACTAAATTGTAATTTTGTAAATTTTTATATATTACTATAATAAATTAAAATTGATAAATTATATTATTTTATATAATATTTCTTTTATTCTTTAGTTTCTTGTTATTTGAATTACTATTGTGAATTAAGCCTTTTGTTTAGTTGGAGGGTATGAATCATTTTGAGGACGACTGTAGCTGGTGATCATGTGAACACGCGTGTCTCAGTCATGTCCCGTCTTCTCCTCCTGTCTCTGCAGGCACCGTGGGCGGGCAGCCGTCCAGCTCTCTGGGTTACGAGGCCATGGGCGGCCCCTCGGTCCCGGCCTCCTCCTCAGCCATGTGGTCCTGCCTTCATTGCACCTTCATGAACCAGCCCGGCACAGAGCACTGTGAAATGTGCAGCCTGCCCCGCAGTTAAGACCCTCGCCCCCCCCGCTACCACGTCCCGCCCTGAGCGTACTTACAGCACCAGGACCAGCTGCAAGATTCACAGTTTCCTTTCGCCTCTGCTGTTCCTTTCTCACAGGCTGCTGTTTGCGCAGAGGGATGCACTCGTTTACACACTTCTGAGTAAAGTCAAACCAGACTGCTTGTTTCTTTGTTTTTCATCCCTCCACACAACAGCTCTTGTGAGAACTGGGGTACGTTTTAGGTAAAGCACTTTCGTCTGAGGCCCTAATTTCCTGAAATAATCCCACCTCATGGCTCCAATAATCCTGCTGTCACTCAGGACAACAGCAAAGACACTCAGTTGGGATGTTTCCTCACACCAGTGCCCCTCTTCACTCTCAGTGTTCTCTGGAAAATCTTGCTGTGTATAAATACCTTTGGAGAATGATTCTGTTATTTAATTGAGTTTCTTTTTCATAAGATTGTAGCGTATCTTAAAACTTTGAATCTTCAGCGTGGACTCTGCTCAGTCAGGCTTTGGGACTCTGACAAGCCCCTTTCAGTACAATCACAGGTCAAAGCTCAGACCTCCAAATGTTGAGAACCTCAGAGTAAATCCACATCGGTGGAGTTTTATTTTCAGTGTTGAATTTATTTAGTCCCAGATTTGAAAAGGCAACCTCCTCCGATTACTTGCTGTTGATAATTATCATATTTTCAGACTAATTTCTGAGGATGTTTCTTTTTTATTATTTTGTTTTTCTGAGGTTGAGATGGTTTGAACTCGAGCAGGTACAAAATGTAGCTTATTTTATCAGCTGTATGTTCAGATTTCCTGATAACACCCCTGAACGCCATCCACTTTGATCATAATCATCTTAATTAGCCATGAGGTGCTTTAGAGAAACAACTGGTGCTCGTCGCTCTCGCCTCCCATTCTTTGGTTTTCTTGCTCAAAGGAGTCTGAGCATTCCCACCGTTCCTCCTCTGACGGGCCCCCGAGGGTTTCCCATCTCTCAGCCTTCAAAGACTTTCGCTTCCCAAAGTGTGAAGGGTCGCCGGTCTCAGTGGGGGGAGGGAGGACGTCAAGCATTTTTCTCGCCAGACGTAAATCTGCAAGCTGGATGGTCAAATATGCCTTGAAGTGTGTGTGGTTCTCCGAGCTTCTTCCAACAAAAGGTTTTGAAGATGTTCTCACTTTACAAAGCTGCAGTGGTGGAAATGGCCGAGCCTGAAAGTGGTGTTTAAATACAACGATGAATGGTCAGTTCCCCCCCCCCCAAATTACACAACAGAGAGGTCAGTTTTGGATTAATGCAAGTTAAAGTTCAAACTGACCTTTCCCCCAGTGGGTTATTAGATTTTACCTGTTGCAGCAGTGAAAGCGTGTTAATGATGGCTGCCTTCGTTCCACCCACACTTCAGCTGCTGAGACGTGTCGGAATATCTGCTGTGGAAAGTCCGTCAGTCGTGGGTGCATTAGGACCGGACTGGTTTTTCTATTTTATTCAGACTAATATTGGGACCAAAACATGTGAAATTTAAAGAAGAAAAAAGAAGTCTGACATCTTTAACGCAGGAGCTCTGAGCATTATAAATGTGCAGGAAAACCAAAACCATCGTTTATTTTTATCTATACTTTAAAGCCATTTTAAAGGTGTGACCAAAACTAGTGCCTGTATAGAATTGGAGAACTGAATACCATAAGAAAAGTAAACTAATAAGTTGGAGATATTTCCACTTGAACCATCCCAGCTGATCCAGAATCGGTTTGTTCTCGGCTGACGACACTCAGACCTGGTCCTGCCACGTTTCAGGTTTTAGTTTTTCCTTCATCACTCTGAGCTGCATCACTCCAGTGATGATCTGAACCGGTGGAATCGAGAGGTGTAAGCTCATTTCCACTGATTAAGAGTTTAATTCTAGTTGTAGATTCATTTGAAAATACCTAAAAGAAGGACCCCCGTTCCCCCTTTTTGTTCTTTGTTCTGCCCGGTGACGATATTCTTGCCCCTCGCGTGGATTGAGTGATTTTTCTGATGTCATGCAAATGGACGGCGGTGACTTTCCTTTTGTATTGATCCGGTGGCCGTTTGCTGAGCAAGACGGCCGTCGGACCTGCAGCCCGTCTTCATTTTCCACTGAGCTGACTGCGGATCCTGGAAGTTGTATGCTGTTTGACCTGGATTTGAAATGAAATAATTAAAAAAAAGAATTAAAAGTTTTAAAAAACATCATAAAACAAGGGTGTTTCATTTGATTTACATCTGTGTGGATTCAATGAAATAATGACTTGTTCTCCAAAAGATGATTACTTAATTATGTGACATTTCCTGCAGCAATAGAGCAAAAGATGCTCATCTTTTGAAAAAGTCTTGACAAGATAATCAAGCATCTTTTATTTGTAATAAATTTAGTCCTCACCAGGTTTTAAGCCAGATAGATGCAACTTCACATGAACAAAAAGCAGGTAAGACTATGAATCCCACTGCAGGAAAATTAACTCGCTGCAGCAGCAAAGTGACAATGCAAGAAAAAAATTACACTAAATTAATTTTTTATTTTAAAAAAAGTGCGTACAGGTGCTGCTGAACAAATGCATTTAATTAGCTGATCATCAGGACGTGCGAGCACCTATTTTTCTTGTAGTCACTCATCACTGGTAAGGACAGATCGATACATCTGACGGTCGATATTTGCGTTTTTTGCTGGTATTGGCATCGGCCGATACAGAAAGATTCAGACGTCTGCACCTGTTGATTTTTTCTTTTTAATTGTTCTTTTCAGCTACAATTAAAAAGCAATATTTTATTTAACTAAATTACAATTTTGGACTTTTATGTACTACTTTTTGAAGTTTCTTATTTGAATAATTATTGGGAATTTAGCCTTTTCTTTAATCCTCAAAATGAATAATTTTGGGGATGACTACATATATTGCATGTACAAGTGCACTGATTGTTTTTCTTTTTTTAAATTGTTTAAGTATTTTGTTTCTTTTTTTCATCTTAGAAGAGTTTTCAAAATTAGTTTTCATTGTGTGTCCTTCATAACATTAATTTGGGGGTCAAATGCAGTATTGGCCCCAAATATCGGCAGGTTGTATCGGCTGAGGCTGATGAGAAAATGTCTGTATCGGCCGATCCCTCGTCACTGGTAACAGTTAAGAAATCATTTTCATCATTGGTTATTAGTGTCACTAATAAAAATGATAATTCTACAGTGAGAAAGATTATTCACAACTAGAAAACTTTCTACTCAGCTTCTTATGGTCCAAGGAAAGGATCAAGATCAGCCCCAGCTCAGACCACGTCCCCACGGTACCGAAGCACCGGCCCTGAATATTAAAGTTTATGACTGTACAACTAGAAAAAGACAAGTTTGGTTTGTTTAGAAGGGTTTAAGGTGCACAGCTTTAGTTTGCATCTGAATGAACTACAAGATCTCTGGGTCAGCGTCCCAGACCAGACCAAAGTGGAGATGTTTGGTCATGATGCCCAAAAAAGCAAACAGCATATCGGCATAAAAACATCAGACCAGCTGTCAAGCACGGTGATGGAGGATCATGATCTGGGCTTGTTCTGCAGCTACAGGACCTGGACACCTTGCACTTATCAAGTGAACCATAAAGTCCTCTGTGTGCCAAAGTATTCTGGGGTCAGATGTGAGGCCGTCTGACAGCTGAAGCTTCGGTAAAAGTGGGTCATGCAGCAGGATGATGAAACAGCATCTCAACAGAATGGCAGAAAATGAGGCGTTGCATCAAGATGCTGCAACCTTAACCGGACTGAAACAAAAGCTGCAGACCTCAGTGAACTGAAGACTGGACCAAAATGAGGGTGTTCTCTCGTGATGACTGAATTCTTACAACTCACAACAAAATAAAAACCTGTATGTCAGAAAGCTTTGATGCAGAAGAGCCTGAGAGGCCGGAGCGGAGAACTAAACTCCACCCAACACCAGCTGGAAAACTAACGCGGGCTGCAGACCTCATCACTCAACACCAGCTGTCAAACCCAGTGAGGCTGTTGTGTCTGAATGGGAGTAAACTCCTGCAGCCGGGTTATAAAAATCAGCTGCTGGGGAGTCTTCAGGCCAGAAGTGAGACGGGGAACACCTGCCTTCATTCTGGACTTTTCAGCTACGTGATTTCATGTGGACGAAGATTTAATTTCTGCTGCAGACACGATTGGGGCTTTCATTAATTCCCTACGTTATAGATAATCCAGCATAATTAATCTTAAGCACATGGCCAGCAGATGAAGAACAGGAATGTTTCAGCTGTGACCCTAAAACATCAAACACAAAGCGAAGCTCCCTCAGGACTGATCTCACTGCAGCTGCGTGATAACCTGTCAGAAAAATTAAACCCTTTTCTTGTTTTTTTCCTCCAAAATATGGACCTCAGATATAAAACTGTGACTTAAAGGGAAAGTTTTGGCTTCATTTTAAGTGAAGCTCGGTCTGCAGGGAGTGGAGACTGAAGGCCCTCCCCTCCCTCTGCTCCAGATCAAAAGCAGGTGTCAGCTTTGTGCTGCTGGATTGTTCCTCTCTGTCGCTGCAGGTAAGTTTCCTTCCCTTGTGTTTATGCCGGCGATGCTTGCAAACTCAGCAGCTGAAGGTGAAGGTGTGTTCGTTAGGATGAAGACGGCTGGACTTCTGCTCATCCTGTGTGCAAGTCAGTGTGCGGCTCAGAAACAGAAGCCGGAGTGGGACCACAGGAATGAAGGCAAGACTGACACATTTACTGCTGGTGGTGTTTAACTGGTAATATGGCATTTTATCAGTGAGGTCAGTCCTAAAAAGGAAAGTTGGATGTTTTCTTCCTCTAATTATTTTCTAATTAGTAGCTGCACAATCAACAAATACTGTTTCTGTTCATATTTTACTCATTACTTCTTTCTTTCCTTTGCAGCAGTTCCGCCTGTAATTTCAGTAGATAAAGATGTTTGCACTTACAGTATGGTTAAATAAACTAATATAATTTTAAGCTGTCTTCTCACCAGTCTGACCTTTTGAAAATGAATTTATCAGTCATCTTTGAAAATACTATGCAGATTGATGCATAATGGGAAGAAAGCTAGTTGCAGCCTGAAATAATAATAATAATAAATAATAATAACTCCTTGAGGCCTGTCATAACATTTTTTACATTTTTTAATTAACTCATTTTCTTTTATTCACTCTTATTTATTTTATATGATTTATCTTTTTACTCATCAGTTGTTGTAATTTTAATATTTAATTGTATTTGATTTGATTTTATTCTTATATAATTGTAAATTAATTCAGACATTAAAGGGTTAATTCATTAAAATTTATTATTTTGGCCTGTGCTTGCATGTTTTTTTATTTACAGTTCAGTTTTAGTACTTTTTACAAATAATAAAATGAGAAACCTTTTTGACCGCTCAAAGCCTCTTAAAGACCCTGATCTGATCTGATCTGATCTGATCTGATCTGATCTGATCTGATCTGATCTGATCTGGTCTGATCTGATCTGATTGGGTCTGGCTTAATAATAAACAAAACGAGGGATTCTTAATGGTATAAAAACGATTTTAATTTCCTGGAGAATGTCTAAATGAGGTTATGACTCATCCTGACACAAAGTTTTCTTCAAGTTTTTGTTGCATGGATTAGTGGGCGGAGCCTGATCAGGTTTTTGCATCTGAGTTTGATAGAAAACATGCCTGTTAACAAGCAAATCACACACTGATATGGAAGAGGGTTAGGGCCGCTGAAGGAAGAAAATTCTGAGGAAAAAGTCAGAATTCTGACGTTTTCCCAGAACATTAAAAAAATATATTACAGGAGTTGTTTTTTTTGTTTGTTTTGTTTTTTTTTTAGATCAGGATTCTGATTTTTTCCCAGAACATAAAAAATGGAAGATTTATTTTTTAAATTTCTGAAAAAAAATCTGAATTCTTTAATCTCAGAATTTTGACCTTTTCCCAGAACATAAGAAAAAAATAATTAGGAGATTCTTTTTAAAAAAAAAAATTTTTAAATTATTTTTCTGAAAATGATTTTTTTCCCCCAGAACATTTGAAAAAAAAAATCGTGGGATTTTTTTTTGAATTTCTGAAAAAAAGTCAGGATTCTGACTTTTCCCCCCAGAACATTTTTTTAAAAAAAGGAAAAATCTGGAGATTTATTTTTTTCAATTTCTGAAAAAAGTGAGAAATCTGAATTTTCCCCATAATAATTCAGGAGTTTTTTTTTTTTTTTTTTTTTTAATTTCTGAAAAAAAAAATCTGAATTCTGACTTTAACCTCAAAATTTTTAGAGATTCTTCTTCTTCTTTTTTTAGTTTCTGAAAAAAGTCCGAATTCAGATTTTTTTTTTTTTTCAGAATTTTATTTTCTCCCTTCAGTGGCCCTAATCCTCTCCCACACACTGAGGCAATTTTTTGAGGTTCATAAAATTTCTTTGGGCAATTTTGAAACATGAAAACATGAAAAATATTAATTTTGTCTTTCTGGTTGATTTTACAGCAGAGAAAGTGAACACCAGAGGATGTGCCAACCTCACTCTGGTTTTAGACAACTGGAAATACGCCATCATGTCACAGGTCAAAGATCTGCTGCTGCATGACCACAATACTGTGCTGCCTGACTATGGGAGGTGAGGGTTGACCATTTAACTCCCAATCTGACTAATCTGACGGTTTTTGAGCCGAGTTGCATCCTTTTATGGTACAAATTCTGCTCAAAACTCTATAGTACACAATCTGATATTTTTCTAACTCCCCCTGGTGGATACAGTTAGAATCACAACACCTACTACACAGTAAAATATGTTCATGTATGCAAATTATTACTTTCATGATGGTTAGTTTTTATAATTTGTTGAAGGGCCAAATAAAGACTTCGGATTCGTTTAATTTAATTAATCTATTATTTGTTGGTTCAGACTTGAAAGTGTTAATTAGACCTTCATTTAAGTGTTTTGGACAAAGTTCAGTTCCTCAGTCTGAGCTTCATTAAAACATCTACACCATTTAGTTATATATTTATAGAATAAATAGAATAGAACCAACACTTATTGATCCTCACAGGTTAAATATGTTGTTTCAGATGAACACTTGCATCTCTGCAGGATCCAGCCGCTGTCAGACGCCCTTGGAGATCTCTATAAAGAGTTCAACACCCTGAAGAAGCGGCTCGCTGAACTCACGGCCAGGTTTGACGGTGTGGAGGCCTTCGTGGATGATGTCCGATCAGGACGGAAAGCCACATCATCCCACCTCGAACCTCGACCCCCAGGGTCACGTCCAGGACTGGCCGCTGCCACTGAGGCTGCAGGCCGACCGGCTGGAAGGAGGAGCAGGGTTGTAGTTCGCAGAGTCATAAGGCCTGTGAGCTCACGGGACTGATGACCACATACTAGGGATGATTGGAATTTTGGCTGATATCTGATATGCCGATATTTTAAAACTCATGTGGACAAAAACCGATATCGATATTAAAGCTGAAAAAAACAAAGCAGTCATTTCAAATAGCAGTTTTGTTATCCGTTTCCGACACTTTGAAAAATAGGGGTGGGAAAAAATATTGATACACTGAAATATCACAAAATTTTTATGTGCTGATATCAAATCGATATTTGAAAATGCAGGATTGATCTATTTCACTTACAAAATCTCACAATATTTCGTGAATTTTCACAAGATTTTATAACAGAATGATGAAAGATTGTGAGATGTCGTTAGTAAAATAGATCGACACTGCGTTTTTAACTGTCAATATGATATCAGCATATGAAAATATCATGATATTTTAATGTATGGATATTTTTTTAATGTATGGATATTTTCCCACCCCTAGTCTTTATAAGTTTTAAAGTCTGTAAAAAAAGAAGTTTTTGCGGAGGAAGAAGTTTTTTTGTAGACTTTAGAAACAGCAGGCTGATTAGTTAAATATCGGTTAAATATCGGTTAAATATTGTTGGGGTGGCCGAGGTCCGATACTCAGTTTTAAGGCCGATATAGGCCGATACTGATAGGGGGCCGATTATAACGTGCATCCCTCCCACATACATCATCATCATCTGTTCCACACCAGGAACCATTAATCTCTCCTGGAAATTATGGATTAGCTCTTTATAAGATGATATTTGGAGGCTCGTAACAAGCAGCTTTATATGCTCATAATCATAGTTTCACCACGAGGTTCAACTTAAACCAGGATTTTTTTCAAACTCTCATATAACCTGAATTTTTCAGAGGTTTACATTTTCATATTACTGCGTAATTCAAGACAAAAACAATATTAAAAAATTAAAAGAGATTAAACTGAAATAAAAGTCAAATAAAAAATATTTTTACACTTAAATCAGAGCAGTTTAAAGTGGTATAACTCTTTAAAACCTGAGGACAGATCGTACAAAAATGGTCATTTTGTAAACCTTGGAAGCTATCTGCAATAAAATCTCTTTAATCTAGCGTTTAATCCTGAAATTTAACCCTGCAGGGTTTGACTTTAGACATAATGTTCACCTATTGTGCGATGACTTTACGTTTAGAGCTTGCAGCTGCATCAAAAGGATTTTCATATTCAATTTTGAAGTGTTGTTTTTTTCTGGCAAGCCTTAAACTTTTTTAATTTCTGCTATGTGCCCTCTACATTTATTTTTCACCAGTAATACATTTACTGATGCTGGACTTACACATCCAACACAAATCTCTCTTCACAAAGACTCCTAAAGTATTAAAACAGCCCTTGAGGTTGTGTGTATATATATATATATATATATATATATATATATATATATATATATATATATATATATATATATACTCCATTATTGGGCAGACAATTTTTAAGCAAATGTTTTAAAAAAAAAGGCATAGGGTTGAAAGGGTTAAAGTGATAAAATAAAAAGAAAAATCAATATTCTGCCTTTTTAATCAAACTTGGCAGAAGCAATGCAGCAGCCCACAAATGGTAAAATACTGGTGTTTAGATTTTTGCACATGGAAAAGGTGAAGGGAGTTAATGGAACTGATTCTTCTCACTCCACAGTGAAATATATTTATTTCATGGACAGATTTCCTTCAGAGGCACCGGGGGTGTCCTGGTACGGTAACATGGGGAGGCCTCAACAAAAGAAGGACCCGATAGTGTCCAGATACTAATGCAGCTAAATAAATGAGAAAGTATTACGGTATAATCTCTCTGTATGCTTGTATTTAGATTTCAATAATAGTATATTTTTATTTTTTACCTGTTAAACCAAAGAAAATAAAAATAAAGACATCTGGATATGGAAAGCAGTGCTGTTCTTTTGCTTTATTTTAGATAGAATATTATCACAGACATATATTAACTGAATTGAATAGGAATTAATCAATCCAAAGAAGAGGACTGATTTTACCTTAACTTCTTCTGAACATGCTGTTTTCTGTCTGCTTTTGTTTATTATCTTCCATTTTGGCTGACATGTTTTTTGGCTTCTAAGTTAATTTTGGTTTAATTTTTTTTTTTTCACAATTTGTTTATTGAGTTCTTTCCTTTTTAAACAAACAACACACCCACCCACAACACCAAATCCACCCAAAAATTAAAAAAAATTAACAAACATATTACACATCCATATATACTCACACATACAAAAAAAAAAGCCAAAAAAAAAAAAAAAAAAAAAAATCAAAATAAACCCAATTACATACCAAATCCAAAATAAAAGACAAAAAGGGAAAAATTTAATATCAGCACATAATAAAAAAAAAAAAAAAAAAAAAAAAAAAAAAAAAAAAAAAAAAAAAAAAAAAAAAAAAAAAAAATCCAATATAATCATCCCCTTTCCCTCTCATTTCCCTCCTACCCTCTACTCACCACCAAAACTGACCAAAAAAAATTGGCATTGGCCACAATTTATTTGGTATAGGGGCCATATTTATAAACCCTCAACTCCCTCATGGATTTATGCGACATTTATAATAGCCTCTATGTTCCAAGCCCAGCAAAAAATAATTTAAATTTAATACCTAAATACACAAGGCCAATATATTTGCTCACTTAAAACAATTAACAACTCAAAAGAGCCTCACAACCCCACACACAAGCCACTCATACATATCAAGCCAATATTTGGATCAAAGGATGCAATTACAGGTGAATATAATTCACAAACCATATACTATAATCTGCTCCTTGCTATCTTTGGTTTGAGCCAATGACATATCCTTGCCACCTCTCGATATATCTACTTCAATCATTCCTCCACAACAAAAAATTCTTTGACCCTCAAATAATTAAAAAATCACAACTCCCCTCCACAGGTATTGGTATTGCTCAAAACAAGCTTATATTGAAATGTAAGCCAATTTCAAAAAAAATTTTCCTAAATATATTTCTCTACCAGCTAATGGCACAAACCCGCTCATATAGTCTCCCACCCTTCAATCCCCTTCCATCCAATAACCCACATCCCTAAACATATCCAAGAAAAACAATAAAGAAGCCCACCAAATCAAAATTTTCTTTATTTTTGCTTAGACAAACAGGCAAATTTAATTGCATACTCCATTTCCACCAACTAATCTAGTAAATAAAAAGCCACCAACCCCAAAAATTATTGGGACAAGCCCCCCCCAGGAGGAAGCAAGAACGCACACGGTCCAGCAAAAGCTTTTAACACCAAAAAAGAAAGAAATAATTAAATCGCCCAAAAGAAAACCATCCTCATAATTCTTCACACCTTAAAAACCACAATTCCCACCCTTCTGCAATCAAATTAAGGCATCTCTCTCCTCCCACAACAAAACACCCTAAAACAACATAAAAACCTAAAAATTTTGAAAAAAAAATTCATCTCAAAATCCAACCTTCTCTCCTATTATGCCTTATCAATTGCCGTATCCGCCAGGTCAAGCAACAGAAAACAGAGGGACACGGCACCCTGCCAATTGGCTAAATTTATACTTCTCCAGCTAAAAAACCATCCAACTAAATCCTCCCAAACCAATCTTAACCTCAAACAAATCCCCATCCACTCTTCAACCCGCACATACAACCCCCATTTTTCAAAATATTTATCCAAATCTTTCCCCCATTAAATTTTCATCGCCGCCCCACAAAACGGAAACTCGATCCCTACCCTACCTATATATTACATTGGGAATTTTCCTCAATTCTTATAGTTCTATGAAGGCCATCTGGCCCAGGCTTCCCACTGCTCTACTTTTAAGGCTCCAACACTCCTCAATCAAACCAAGAGGGTTTCGCCTCCCACGGGAAATCAAGGCCAAAACCTTGCTTTCTTCATCAAGCCCTCCATATACAATCTTCATAACTTAACATATTTATTTCAACTGCAGCCCTCCCATCTTCCAAATGAATAAAATTAATGGTTCTGTCTGTTTGTACTTTTTAATTCTCCATGATAATAGTTTGCCAGCCTTCTCTCCCTGATCGTAATAAGATTGTTTTAACCACATCAAATTAGAAGCATTTATTTGTAGTAGTTCATTATACTTTGATTTCAATCGTGCAGCTCCTCTGTTTTCTGATTTTCATTATGAAAAGTTGTTGTTCCAATACCTTAATTTTTTTTTCAGTAGTGTATAGTTGATCATAGTATATTTTAGATTTGTATTTATTATAGCTCAATATTTACCCCTTATAATCTTTGAATCTTCCCATTTTATCGATGCATTAGTCATTTTATTGAAGGAGAAAACCATCTATTTTCCCATCAAAAACTTCACAAAATCAACATTGCACCATCTGATAAAACAAATCTTGTTTGGATTATATCATAAATCTGTAATGTAAGCGATTGGAGCAGGTCGGACAAACAATGCTATCAACCAGCATTTCTCAGTTATTGGTAGAAACTATTAAACAAAAGAGCTACCTAGAAATGTTTTATAGAGCTAAAACAAGATTCTTTTTGTAGGATAAGATGTCTCCAAATATCTATCAAATTTAAGCACACATAAATTTCTTAATTGTTTCTCTTTTTTTGTGAGATCAGTCCGGTGAACGGTCCTGTATTGTTCCAAACACAATTAAATCACCACCTATAATATATTGACCAGGGCTAAAAAAAAAATTTGAAAAAGGGTCACACTGTTAGGGCAAAAGCAACTAAAGTAATCTGTGCAAACCAAGTGCCACTTAGTAAATGTATCTTCCAAAGACCAACTACTTTTAACTGAAAAGGTATATTTTTATGTATTAACACCAAAACACCCTAGCATAAGGTAAGCAACTATGTACTTGTCCTGCCACCTTTTTTAACATTTTTAATGTCATCATTATTAGGTGCGTTCCTAATAAAGACTATATTGGATTTTATTTGTCTGATCCTATTTAATACCTTTTAGCTTTACTAATTTATTAAGCCCTCTAGTATTCCAACTAGAGATAATTTTGGTTTAATTTAATCCAAAACAGAATATTTCCAACCAGCAGTGCCATTTTACTTCATTTAAGCTGGTTAAATCTAAAAGTTTCTTACAGTTTGCTCACAAATATATTGTATACATGAGGGTTGAATAAATAAATAAAAGAAAAAAAATAACATAGTACTGTGCATTCTTTTATTTAAATATGTGTGACATATACAAAACTCATTATATGATGTAAAAACTGTTTTTGAACAATTCTAATGTGCTTTAAAAGCAATATTTGATGCAACAAACTTTATTTACAATCTGAACTTTCAAAGACAAACATTCTTGTGATTTTTATGTCATCTTTATTGTTCCAGATGCATCAGGTCCTGTGTCAGATCTTTGCTAATTTGTTTCTGTTTTTAAATGACTTTGCTTTTAGATGATGTTCATTTCCAGCAGACAGTTTTTTTTAGTCAGGCCATTTCTTCTTTTGCCCTCCACTAGTCCAATTTTCTCAAATGTATCTGAGGACACACTGCAAACCATGTTGAGATATGTTAAGTTTTCATCTAGCAGCTTGTTGGGAATCATGGTAAATAAAATAAAATAAAATACTCAGAAAATGGTCAGAAAAGGACTAGACTGAAACAGCAGCCACTGTATGTTGAAGGACACACAAAAAGTGGAGAACTGTTGCACGAGGCGTTTATAAAACATTACAAGTATGTTTTTTTAGAAGCAAAACCACCGAAATATGGAGTGGCTTAAGACTTATGTACAGTATTGTTAAAAAAAATATAATTAAATCTAAAAGATCAAATTCTGATTTTCCTCTCTGCTGAACTGAAAGTGAAAACTCCTACAATACCTGAACGTAGCATAAGTTTCTTTCCTGATGTCAACAGAAACGAAACTGAAAAGACGTCGCGTTAATTTAGAGAGTGTTGAAAAATTATTTTGTTAAGAGACACATTACTTGGCAATTTATTCATTAGAACTGGCAATTATTAAGTATTAAATCTAAAATATTTGCTGTTTGTACTTACTTGTACTTATATTAGTAGTAAGATTAAGCTTGATTGGTTACTCGACATTTACAGAAAGATGACCGTTGGTAGACCAGACTTTACATTTGTAGACGGTCCCTAAAAGCTAATGTAGGCTGGCTTTATGTTTGTTTGACATATTTTGTTTTATCCTGGACATACGACGCTGACAATGAAAGAGGTAGGAACACGAACTATAAAAACGGTAAAACCTAAAGTATTTTTTTCGTCTTAAACGCACAGCTTTACTTTGACATTTGATAAGTATTACTATATGTGAGCAACGTCTCAAATGTAATTTGGGTTAAATTTCTAATTACATTTTTAAACGAAAAGCCAAGCTAGCTTAAATGGCTACTAAAAACCTCAGGCACAATATGTTTTTGATTGTGTGTGTATTATTTTTGATATTGTGGTAGGTTTGGTTTTTTGAAGTCATATTTTGGCTATACTTAGTTGAATAACTCTGTGTATTTTAAAACTGCATTTTAAATAAAATTTGAGTCTTTAGAAGTTCTTGTTCATCTCATTGCAGATCATGGTAATTAATTAATTAATAATTAAATATTACAAGCTAAATTACGTGCCAAGCTGAATGTTGTTGAACAATTGAAGACTAAACTAAAACCTTCACATGAGCTTAAATGGATTCATTATAGACTATGTGATGTAATTTGTTGTGTACGACATGTTAATAGTAGTTTATAAAGTTGATAAAGTCCATCAAGAGGTTGAAAAGCAGCACTCATTTTGCCACTCCTAACTGATTGCCTTGCAACACACCTAGATATTAAGTCTTCTAGATTTTCAGGTGTAAAGGCTGTAACTCCCTATATTTGTTTATTTAGAGACAGAAGGAGAAAGAGAGACTATTTTGAGAAAGTTGTTCCTGCAAATGGAGGAGGGAAACCTTCATGGCACCCCTGGATCACAGGTGAAATCCAGGGAAATGGAAGATGTTGCAACCAAAAGACCACGAAGAAAAACTCAGGTATGCAGTTATAGAAACAATTTTTTCTGGAGTCTTAGCTTTGTGAGTTGTCATTTAAGGGATTTAAATGTGTATTGCAGCAACAAGGAGCAGGAAATACCAGCAGGAATGCTCAAGATAAGGTGAGGAGAAGAAAGAGAAATCAAAGGAGAAAGAAAAGCAGCTCCAATGCACAAGAAGTTGCAGATGTGAAGCGTGAAAGCACAGAAAAGGACAATGAGGAGGTTGTGGAGATGACAAGCAGCCAAACACAGGATGGTTTGTCTTCAAAAACATCGCTTGAAGATCCCCAAGCTGAAGCCAGGGTGCAAAAACAGGAGAACATCGGTGAACAACACAAAGTTTTAAAGATGGCAGAAGCTCAGACTCAGACAAAGAAACATAGAGGCAAAGACAGATTCACGCAGACTTTGGTTGTTTCTCAGAAGAACCAGGAAACACAGACAGACTTCCTCATGCCAACACAAGATGATGCAAATGACAAAAACAGTCAACCTGGCACAGATAGTCCACAAATGCAACCTAAAGAAGACAAACATGCATCTGAACCTGAACAGCAGGACAACAGCGCTGCTTCGACTCTGTTAGAGCAAAATGAAGATCCAGCAAACAGCAGCGCATCAGCAGAGTCAAAACTTAACAAGGAGAATGATCCATCTGCAGGAGTCTCAGCTGATGCAGCATGCCAGGAAGGAAAAGATAAGAACCCAATGTCTTATGCCAAAGCTGTGTCTGGGGAGGGTGGAGGTGAGAAACACTCCAGTGCAGCAGCCTCCGAAAACAGCAGATAAATCATCCAGCAGCACCCGGTAAGACTGAGATCAACATCTCTGTCAAACATCAGGGCTGAGGCTGATACATCCGCATAAATCCTTCTTTTTCCACAGAGATCGAAGCCCAGTGAGACCTCCATCCAGTGCTCCCATGTTAACCGTTCACATCTACGCTGTGCTGGACAAAAAGTTCAGATTCAACAGAGAGTGTGACACACTTGAACTGTGTTATGAAGGAAGGCTATATTCCCTTTGAGATAACACATTTCCTGTGAGTATTTTGTGGAATTTGTTCAACTTAAATCCACTAAAAATTTTTTTTTTGCAAACAATACCAATAATGGCCAACTTTCAGCTGGTAGAAGAGCTGATGCTCGATAATTGATAACCAATAACACACAGATATTTCTAATCTTGATCTCAAAACTAGGGCTCCAAAACACAAAAAAGACTTTTAAAGCTCAAATAAGATTTCCAAGTTTCTGCATGTCTGGTTCTTAAAAATTCCATTGTTAGTGTCTAAAATAAGAAGTCAATGTGGTTTGGAAGTCAACTTGAGGGGTCCCCTGTTAATAAGCTCCTTTCTTTTAGATGTTATTTAATCTTGAAATTACACAAAATGGGGCGTATCCTTTTGATTGAAATATGGCAAACCGGGTCCCCATTTTAGAAATCTAATAGTTAGCTGCCGGCTTATTCCCATGTTTCAGTAGGGATGGGCAATATGGACTAAAGTGATGTTTCACAGGTAATTTCTGTTTTTTTATCACGATAATCATAGGAGTGACAATAGATCTTTTGTTTTCAGAGCTATACTCTGCATTCTGTCTTGAGCCCTGAAACTAAATTCTGAAGCCACTAAACTACATCAATTAAGTTCAACTAGCACAACTGTAGTGCAAGACTGTCCAATTATATATGAAAACAAATTGGACATTTGTTCAAACGGATCTCTAGAGTACTCGGTTACAAAAATAACTATGTAAATTAGGGATGCACCGAAAATTCGGCCACTGAAAGTTTTCATCCGAAAATGACCAAAAAGTGAAAGACATAAGTCACCGAAAAAACACGTCCGAAACTTGTGATGACGCGGCAAAAACACATCCATTATGCTACTCTGCTGCACTTTGTGTTTTTATGTGAGAACATATTTAAGTTCAGTCTCTCAGCAGCCAGTCAGTTATGAGCCTGTATATTATTATTTGTTGTAGTTAAGTAACTACATGGACGAGAAAATTCAAAAGGCATTTTGTAATGTACATGAGCTGGGGTTAAACTAAATATTTTATTTTGAATTTTAAATTTACATTGTTTGTTTAATGTCAGTGGTAAATCAATATTTTTATACTTTTGTAATTGATTTATTGCAATTTGCCTTGGTTTTGTAATACTTTACTGTTATCGACGATAGTTATTGTGCAACCCTAACAAATTGTGACACACAATAGCCTAGTTCCAAAATGTCAAATAATGCCTGCATGTAGATTACAAACAGAATGAAAGATTAGCTAACATTCCCATATTTTATATACAGCTGATTTATTAATTTTTGAAAATTTAGATTTTAGTAAATGTTAGCTAATTATATATTTTATGGCAGGAATATGTCTCAAAAGTGGGGACAGGGTCATGATTGCCAGTGTGTAGCATCCTGCTTTTTATTTTTATAGCAGCACATAAAATTGTTAGTCCACAAAAAGCTTCACTTATTGTTGGGAAATTTTTCCATTCTGAGAATTGGATAGTGAGTTATGACAAATGTTTCATATTTACTGTTTAGTGGAATGAAGCAAGAAGGCTATCTGATAGAAGCACGTCTCTCTATTGAAGAAAGCATGTTGAAAAGAGGTGCCTGGGTGACATACTGGTATAGTGTAAAACAACGACAAAAGACAATTTTGGCAGCTGCAACAAGACATTTTCAAATCCCTCATGAGGCGGGCATTAAAGGTAAATATATGTGTGAGAATTAGTTTTACATTGTTTTCAGTTTTCTAACATAATCTGATCACAAACTTACTTCTGCTCAGAGCTTCACCTTTACGAAGGCTTCATCTGTCGTAATGATGTGAGCTTTGTGAAAACTGGTCTTCAAATGTTTGGCCTGAAGAAATTAAAAGGTGTGGAGGTTTCAGACGCCTGGCAGACCTCAGCATTAACGCTGCTGAACAGAATCTTCCAGAAATGGACTCCGTCAGACAAACACAGCACAGAAAGGCTGGGTAAAGACTTGACAAGCTTTCTGAGGAGCCTACTTTCTGCTCCAACACGGATGGCGTACCAAGACAACTCAAACCCTCCCATGATCAAGGTTGGTTCAGTGAGAAATATGAAAATGTAATTATTGGTTTCATATTTTACATCCATGATCCCACTAATGATAAATGTTTGTATCTGCAGGCACTAGAGCTGATTTCATACCGTTTGGTTCAGATCTTGAAAGAAGAGCCTAAAGAGAAACTCCCGGGCAGCTGCAGGAACGTCAGTCCTCTTGTTCTGGGCCTGCGTGTTTTCACGATCACCAGAATGCTCAACATCGACCTCGGAGTGAAAGACTGGGCCGAGCTGTGTCAGCTGGTGTCGTCAGAGACCGCCATGGACGAGAAAAATCTGGAGGAGATGCACGCTTCTTTTGAACAACCACAGTTGTAAGTTTGGTCTTAAAGCTGGAAACAGACGGAGGTCTCGCTCAGTCCTCCTAAAGTAAATTTAGACGCTCTTCCTGGGTTGTACGAGCCATTTGTTAGTGTAGAAAAGCTGATGTTGAAAAGTCTTCATGAGTTCTTAATAACGTAAGCACTTTGCAAGCAGTGCAGGGGGTACCCTAAATCTTATGAGATGCTTTAGTTGTAATGTGTAGGCATGCATGATATATTTTGACCGATATCCGATATGCCGATAAAAGTCATGTGTCTAATAACCGATATCGATACCGATATCGATATCAAAGCTGAAGAAAATAAGCAGTCATTGCAAGTAGCAGTTTTGTTATCCGTTTCCGACACTTTGAAAAATAGGGGTGGGAAAATATATTGATACACTGAAATATTGCGATATTTTCACAGGCCAATATCAAATCGATATTTAAAACGCAATATTGATCTATTTTACTTACAAATCTTGCGAGATTTTACAGTTGTGTTACAAAATCTCACGATATTTTGTGAATTCTCGCAAGATTTTGTAACAAAACGATGAAATCTCGCAAGATTTCATTAGTAAAATCGATTGATTCCGCAGTTTTAAATGTCAATATGATATCAGCATATGAAAATATCGCAAAAGTTTTGTGAATTCTAGTGAGATTTTGTAACGGAACGAGGAAAAATCACAATATGTTGTTAGTAAAACAGATCGATACTGCATTTTAAAATGTCAATATGATATCCCATATGAAATATCAACATTTTGTGAATTCTCGCAAGTTTTCATAACAGAACGATGAAATATCGCAAGATTTTGTTTGTAAAATAGATTGATACCAGGTTTTCAAATGTCAATATGGTATCAGCATATGAAAATATTGTGAAATTTTTGTGAATTCTAGTGAGATTTTGTAACGGAACGATGAAATATTACGAGATTACGTTAGTAAAATAGATTGATACCACGTTTTTAAATGTCAGTATGATATCAGCATATGAAAATATTGTGAAATTTTTGTGAACTCTAGTGAGATTTTCTAACAGAATAATGAAATATTACGAGATTTCATTCGTAAAATAGATAGATCAATATGGTCATCATATGAAAATATTGCAATATTTCAGTGTATCAATATTTTTTCCCACCCCTAGTCTTTAGAAGTTATTAGCCCTATAAAGCCAAATGCATCATATTTGATACATGCAGTTTCTAAAAAAACCTTTGCATCCGAGACCTTGCATCACTTTATGGTAAAAACTTTGCTTAAAACTCTGTTGTACACAATCTGATACACCTGATAGCAGGAGGCAGAAGACTACACAACAATACTTTTGACATGATGCACAGCAATAAATGGTTTATTCACAAAAATGTTTTTTGTTCATTTTTTCCCCATATTTTGTTAAAGGGCCTAATAAAGACTTAAGATTAAAAAAAAATTAGACTTTTCTCCCCAGTTTTTCTTGGTTTGGGCTTTAAAGGGTTAAGTCTGTAAGAAAGAAGGTTTCTTTTTCTTTTCTTTAGACTTTAGAAACAGCGGGCTGATCGGTTAAATATTTGTTAAATATCTGTGGAGTGGCCGATGTTCGATACTCAGTTTTAAGGCCGATATAGGCCGATACTGGAGTCCGATTATATCATGCATCCCTAGTAATGTGTTCAAAGGTTGAAGACCTTGGTTGACCTTTGAACTAGTTTACCAGACTTTAGAAATAAAAGACCTGTTTTACTTTTGCATGAAAATCTTCTTTTATATGTTGATGTAATTTGTTTTTATGTTTCATATTTGTAATTCTGAACACGACCGTTTCCTTCAGATCTCCAGAGATGCTACAGACAACCTGATCCTGGTGTATTGATCTTGTGTTTGTTTCCTCAGCACCGTGCTGGCTCTGATGAACCACTGTGCTCAGAACAAGGTGGTGGAGCTCGTCCTGCTCCTCCCTCTGCTCTTCAGGCTCCGACAGCCTGGAGCTGGGGCAGGAAAACTGGAGCCAACTCTGGAGGAGGAGGACTGGTGTGGACTAACCAAAGTGACGTTCATCAGATTCAGGGACAGTGTTCAGTTCCAACCAGACAAAAGAAAGTGAGTCTTTCAAAGCCAGATTAACTCTTTCTTCCTGAGTTTTACAGCAGTAACGTTTTCCATTTTCACAGGAGGATGCTGTCTGTGATTCAGACACATTTATCAGCGGCTACAAAGATGCCTCTGCTCTTGATGGGCTGGTCATCTCTGCTCCCTTTGGAGGATCTTCCTGAATTTTCAGAGCTGACAGGAATACATGCAGAACAGCTGATCCAGAGTCTGATGTACAGGCTGCGAACACGTGGAGAGATAATGGATCTGAACAGAGCTCAGGAAAATGCAAATGTAAAAAAATAACCTGTCTCAATCTTAAAGAAAGATTACATTAAAGCAATATCTGTGTTAATCTTTGTCTTATCCACATGCAGCTTGCTCAGAAATCTTTGACCCACATCCTGCTGAAGGTGGAGAAAGAAAAGGAAAGGTACCGATGCCTGAGAGATTCATTCCTGTGAGTTTTATGACTCCATGTAACTCTAGCTTTGTGCTGCAGGATGATGCAGTCTGAAAACATCAAGCCAGCATTGATGAGCAGCATCAGTGTGGTGAAGAGCACATGCAGGATTGTGAGAATAGTCCCGTGGTACCCGGCAGTGGTGCAGTCCTACCAGCTGGTGCTGAAGCTGGCAGAGCTCCTGGAGACCAAACTGAGGAGAGAGGTGACCATCCTTTAACAAGATAGGACCGGATCTACTAAGATCCAGATTTGCATGTAGTGATTTACACATGTATGCAAATCTAGAATTTAGCGTGAGGGGCTGAACCACCGTTTGTGGGTGATTTACAAAGATTAGAATGTTAATAGTGGTGTTTGCTGTGGTGATTATTATTGAATTCAACAATAGGCGCATTCGGACAAAGAGGTTCTAGGCATGCAGTTCCTATTACTACCCATCTGGAGTTTAGTTATAAGAACTACCCTCCCCATCAGTTTGCGTTCGCACATGAGGGAGGACCTTGTTCGGGACCATGTTTGACACAATCGTCTGCGACAGAGACAAATTTATGTTCCAGCAGATCTGATACAAAACTCAGATTTCTCACCTCTTTTATTAAAAGCTATTATGAAAGCTCGCTTAACAGCTTTACCTCATCACGGTCATTTGTATCACATAACGTCTTGTTTACCTTTCATTGAAGTGCGCCCGGACACTTAAGTGGACGGTCCGTCCACTGAATGTTTATAGACTACATGTTTACAGCCTGGTTTAGAAAATAATTTTAGGTTTAATAGGTCAAGTTGACCTTCATGTCAGCTGTGAGAGGGAGTGAATTTGTTTTTTTATAATTCATCTAGTTAGATTTTATTTAATTTTAAATTTATGCATAATTAGGGGCGTGTCCTTTTGATTGACATGTGCCAGACCGGATATCGGCCTGCCGACCGGTGGCTCCTACTTAGCTCCTTGTTTGCTCTCAGTAAGGTCTCAATTTGCAGCAAAGTAGCAAGATGGTGGTTTTAGTCAGCTAACAGCAAGTCCAAACATGTCTTACCTTTATCCCGCCGCTTGGGAGGCTAATCTACGTTAGCTCCTGTTCGTTTCGAGTTAGCTCGGTTTGCATTTAGCCCAGAGTACGTTGGCTGTCAATCATTTGCCCCGCGGCCGCGCTGTGCCCACTTTAGTATTTTCCGGGAGTGACGACACACGTGACACGGCAAGATGGCGACGGTGGGACACGCCCACCTGGCTTCATTTTGCTCTATTCAGATGTAACCGGATACTACGTCCATCTCTATTAACGGTCTATGGGTCAGAAGAAGCGGAGATCACGCAAGGGGCGCGGTTTGCCAGTTCTACCAATCGCCAAACATCTATGTATTTCAGTTCCTATGGAACCCCAAAAAGACCCTGCCTCGGTGTAGGAGCTAAAAAGGTGATAGGAACCTAGGGCTGAGGTCCCTTGTTCCTATATGTCCGAATGTGCAAAAACCTGTAGGAATTCCAAAAGGTCCGACTCCCTACAGTCAAAAAGCGCCTAGTGAGAACTAAAATCATTGCCCTCACTGCTTATGGAAAGTTATTTTGAATCAGATGTGTGCGCGTCCAGGATTGTTTCTCTCAGAAGCTGAAGCCTTTTGTGTGCAAAGCTGCAAGTTTGCGCCTGCTTTGCACACAAAAGGCTAACAAAAAATAAACGCAAAAATAAAGAAAAAATAAAGAAAAAAGCAGCTACACAATGTGTCACACGGTTGATAAATCGCTTTACGAGTGCTAAATTAATGTTATTTTCATTTTCTCCTCCCATCACATGCACAATTGCTTGTAAACGCCCCATATTGCATATTCATTGCAACAGAAGTACTAAATGGATAAGAGGCACTATTTAGCACGTTTGAAAGACCAAACCCTTTTTGCACGCAGTCAATAGATCAGTTTGTACATTTTTTTTGCGTGTTTTTATACGTTTTTATACACATAAACCTTTTGATAGATCCGGCTCTAAATGTAGAGCATCACTTTTGATTTCATGTCTTTGTTTTGTATGTTTTAGTCCAAAGAGGATGAGTTTGAGACATTAAAGAAAATGTTCTCGGAGGAGGTGTTTGCTGTGCAGCAGAGAATCAGCGAGTGGAGGGATGAACTACTGCAAAAACCCATCATGAGTGCAAAAACACTCACCTCTCCAAAGGAAATTGAGGTATGTAACAAGGTTCGGTAAAATAAATTATAAAGATGGACTGATGAAAACATTTAGATAAGAAATAAGAAAAACACAATAGTGTATAATCATAAAAAAGGATTCCCATCCTTTTTCTGCAGGTTTCTTTTGAATCAGTATTAATTAAAGCCCTATTTACAACCTACATGTCAGTAATAAAACTACACATTTCCCTTTTCCTTAACAAAACAGATGGGATTATAATGTTTTAAACTAGTGATCAAACTCTGCAATTCAGCTAAAAATGATGCTATTTATCAGATGTGGGATGCACTGCTGAGAGAGGAATGCTGCTCAGAGGAAATTACATCCCGCTGGGAGGAGAGCGTAAAGAAAGACCTGAAGAAGAGGATCTCTAAGGTAAAGTGTCAAATCAAAATTCCTTTAATTTTGATCAAAAATTCAGTTTAAACTCAGAGCAGTGCATTTTTTTTACCAAGAGTCCAACTGAGCTGTTGTCTTCCTCAGACAAATGATGAAGATAAAGTGCTGCTCTGCTGCCTGGAGTCGTCTGCTGCAGCTATAAGGAGAAGTCATGATGTTGTACAGGCCTGCTTTGATGAGATGTGTCACTCGGCCATCAGGACAGTCTGCCAGGTATGGTTTTTAATTAATTTCTACTACAGCTGCATTCATTGATGGTTTTCTTCCTCTTTGGGTGTTTCCCAGATTAATTATGGAAATAGAGAAAATGTCTAAGCCACATTTTCCATGTCCAAGCATCATATGGGTGCACACATCCAGTCCTCAAAAGCTACTGTCCTGCAAATTTTAGAGCAAATCTTCTCCAACACACCTGAATCAAATAAATGGCTCGTTAGAGCTGAATGACGTGTGCATGAGGGGACTGAGCCATTCGATTCAGGTGCTGCTTCGTCGCTACTTCATTGCTGTAAAAAGATATAAGCTACAATTGTAGAACACTTCTCCAAAACCTTGGGGTGGAATTTATTAGTCTATGTTGTGATAACTTAACTCGTACTGTAGCACCTGAAAAAGTCCTGGAAAACAACTTCAAGAAGAGTTGGAACCCTGATAAAGTTCCTGTTATCTCCAGTCTTAATAGATTCTGCCTCTGCTCTCTGCTTTATTTTTAACTCTGTTTAATCACTCAATTATCAACTTTGATATGAAGGCATCTTTTTCCTTTTCTTTGTCTACTATTTGTAATTGAACATTTAAGATAGAACAACTCCATTATTCAAAACTGATTTTAAAATAACTATTATTTAACAATAGATAAAAAGTTTTGAGATTCCAAAAATCTCTTCCAAGAATATTCAGGCGAAGACGAGCAGCAGCTCAGTTCAGCAGAAATGACCCAATAAAGCAAGCAGAATGGGAAAAGAGTAATATACATGTGGCTATCATATAAAGCAGGGATCACCAAATCCAGACCTCGCGGCCCATTCTCCAGAAAGTTTTCACTGTGTTCTTGCGCCAGCACACCTGACTCAAATTAATGAGTCATTGTGCAGAACTGGATTGGCTGTTGGATCCATTTCAGGTGTGAGGTGCAAGTCGGTTTTGCTGGAGCAGGAAAATGTTGAAAACCTTCCGGATTCTTCCCCAAGAGGTCTGGATTTGGTGATCCCTGATATAAAGAGTCTTTGGGGTATTGATTATTTTAGCTTACTGATATTTAATCACCACAGTCACTGGTGTCTGTTTAAAATGAACTTTAAGATTTTGATCATTTAGCACGTGATTCCAAGCAGGAGAAAAAGCATGTTGAAATGCCGTTTTGCCAGATTAGTGTAGACATGGAGAATATAGAAGAGGAGTCATTTTTGGAGCGATAACAAAGCCTTTTTAATTTTTTTTAAGAGAATATAAGTTTGAAGAAAAACAGCTTCAGATAGGCTTTTGTGAGATAATAGCTCATTTAAAGCTGCATGAAAGTTTAAACTGTGTTATGATTTTCTTCTTCTTGTACTGTACATGACAACACATTTTTTATTTGAAAGAAATGAATTAAAATCAAATCTTAAATCACTTTAGACCAAATGTTTTAACTGTGTTTCATTCAAGACATAGGAAAGGAAAAAAATGAATGATGCTGAAACCAGGAGGTGGTTCAGAAATCTTACATTGTTATTAAGTACTGTCCTGTATTTCTGTCTAACAGAGAGAACAGGAGGGAAACCTGATGAAAAACCTCAGCTCCAAGGTGAAAGATCTCCCTGTAGTTGTTGTTTCTGCTGTTGTGGTCGAGTCTGCAAAACGGTTCAAAGATGAGGTGGTGCTCCAGCTGCTGGATCCACAGTCTGCCATGAACTTCCTTCTGTCTAACTGTAGGTTATTTTTTTTATTATTCATTCACAGAACTGTACAAAAGTCTTGATCCGGCCATCATTTCTAAATATTTTGTTTCAGGAACGAGTCTCCAGCTTTCTGAGTTTCAAAATTTCACATTTGACTCATTTTCAGTCGGTCACAGAGACACATAAGTTGTTCCCATATGTATCTTTAGTTGCATCTCTGTCTCGTTTGCAACCTGTACAATCCACAGAGCCTTTTTTTGTCTCAACCCAGCTAAATAAGTTGTTTAGAGCTGCAAAGTTCCATGGCCTTTTGAAAAAAGACAACTTTTCTTCAATCAGATTTCCTTAGACTGTGTGTCTCAATGGGACTTATCTGTATAAAAAAAAGGTTACATAAGTAAATAAAAATGTTTATTTGTGGAAAATAATGCAAAAAATTCCCCAAAACCAAAAAACAACAAATTTCCAAGCTTCTGACAAGACAAATGGAGTTAAAAAATATCACTGGTGCTTATAGTGTCATTGGCCCTCATTTATTAAACGATTGTACAACGAAAATCTGTGCGTACGAACATTTCCATGCAAGACTCGGCATTTATCAATTTTGATGTGATTGTAGGATACAATCACATCTTTTTGTATGTTCTCTCGGGGGTTTTTTTTTTTCCTATGTTTTTTTTTTTCTATTTGTTTTTTCCTCTTCTTGGTTTCTTTTTTTTTTTTTTTTTCTAATTTTTTATAATTAATTTTTTTAAAAAACCAAAATTTTATCAAAAATTTTTTTTTATTTTTTTTTAAAAAATTTCCCCCCCTTTTTTTTTCTAAAGAAAATTGATAGATCTTTTGGTGACGAGTTTCATATTGGAGCACTTTTTCTTGACCCATTGACTAAAGAATTGTGACGTTGCTATCGGATGTGGGCTATTATTAAATTTCATAACAAATAAAACGAATAAACCATATAAGCCAGGCCTAGATTGAGACTTTTATTCATATCTCAGCCGGTCGTTCAGCACCGGTGAGGCTGACTGATCCTCTTCCGTGCAGCGTTTTTGTGCACGTCTCTGACTCCGTTTTTTTAGCTGCCAAATACCTCTTTAATCTTTCCCACCTCACAAATGAGGAATTCTGTCTTGATACCCCCAAAAGTTTTTTTTCTTGGCAGAATCTTTCCTCTCCATGGTTCAACCTCGCTGGGCGAAGCCTCATAATCACGCATGTTTAAGGGCGTAACCGTGGGCGTGACATTTAAATGACGATGGATTTCAGCTGTGGTATTTATCAAGACTCTTTTGTTCGTACGACGAGATTGCTCCGATACGAACGTTTTAATAAATCACACGTGGGTCCAATCGTACGACCATTTTTACGATCAGATGTGCGACCATTTCTACGATAGTTTGATAAAGGAAGGCCATTGTGTTGTGGAAATAGAACCTGCTAAAACCTGCAATTAGTTTTTATATATTCAATTCAATTATGTTGAAAGGAAATCAATAATAAGGATCACATAACTAAAAATAGTAATAATACATTTTATTTAAAAGCACCTTTCAGGTCACTCATGGAAACTGTACAACACACACACACACACACACACACAAAACACCCAAAACAAAATAAAAACT
The DNA here is from genome assembly GCA_023101725.1 of Atherinomorus stipes. NCBI lineage: Eukaryota > Metazoa > Chordata > Actinopteri > Atheriniformes > Atherinidae > Atherinomorus > Atherinomorus stipes. Next base: position 137,236 of record JALJCO010010528.1, on the reverse strand, counting down.
TATGACAACAAATGTAGCGGCACACAAACATAAATTAGAAAAACGTTTGCATATAACCATGGTAATTAACTAAATAAATAAAAATTAATCTCAGTTCAACATGTTCAAAAAGGAGTAGTAAGTAGTCTAACTTTTTAATTCCTACCCCTTTTAATGTCAATAAAAAAAATCATAAAATAACTCCTGCTACTTTGATTTGTTAACTGGTGAATGTTTGGACATGGTTTTAACCCATTATTAAGGCCATTACATAATTTTACTCCACAGATTGAAATACTAAATAGTTTTTTTCTGGTCGTTTGTGCTCGATGAATTTTGAAGTTAAGTGTTCTCCTGAGTTGGTTCAGTCCCTTCAGTTGGTAGCTGGTTCTTTATCATCTTTAGCCAGCGTTATTGAGAGCCATTGTGGACAGTCCAAAGAGCCTCTGTTGGTTGCAGCCCCCTGATTTATGTAAATGCTCATGTTGATAGAATAATATTACAAATAAAACACTGTGCTTTATTTTGATTGTTTATTCATTCTACAGTATATACAATTTTTTTTTTTATTATTAGTTTGATCAATTTCAGCTTATTTCACTGACAGCTGATTTTTTCCTTCTTTAATTTGAGGGTATGAATAATTTTGAGGACGACTATATTTATTTTCTTTTGTCTCAGGTGAGTGGAGATCCATCCAGGTGGATGATACTGCGGCACATGTGGTGCACAGCTGTGTGGAGGCTGTGCATTCTCTGGTAGCATCTCTGCTTGAAGGAAGCGTGAACCTGGGACACCTGCAGACCTGCCTGAAACATGAAGTGCAGTTTAAGAGACTGTACCAGCAGTGTATGAACCTTCACGAGCTTTAAAACCTTCTGCTTTCACCTCATTTTAAACGCCATCCAAACAGTGAACGTGGTGTTAATGTCTAACAGGGGAGTCGTGTCTTCCACAGACAAGAAAAACACCAAGTCTGAGACCGTTCCTGTTGATGCAGAGGCTCTTCTGACTGAGAGGCGGAAGGATCTGAATGCATTCATGCAGCGGAGGCAGCAGATTGATACACTGATAAAAATGATGGCAAAGGTGACGGAAAGTATCACAGGTGGGTGCAGCTGAAACATGATTTAAAGCTGCGTTATTAACTGATTCTGACTGCTGTGCTCATCATGATGGTTTTCTTCATTAGTCCCTGAGATGGCAGCTCTGGAGGAGCAGCACAGTGCAGACCTGCCTGCTGTCAGCCTGAACAAACTGGCTCTTGTTCAGTCGTTTGATGCGAAAGGGAAGCTGAAGATGACGGGTCCTCCACAGGTCCTCTGGTACAAAACCAGCATGAATGTCTTAAAAATGTCCAAGGAGATGCACAAACTGCATCACAGCAGCCTCATTTTGTCGTCTTGGGCGAAAGGGGCGGCGTCTTTAGCATTAGCAAGGCATCCCAGCCAGCCACCCGTCCAGGTGACGCTCGCGCAGATCTGCGAGAACATCTGGAATCCGCTGGTGGCGGAGTTTTCTCAGCTTGGCGTCGCCATCGCCGAGGCCAGCATCACGCTCATGCAGCTCGATCAGGTGTTGGAGGAGTCTGGAGACCTGGGGGATGGGACGCTGATGCAGAAGGAGCTGACTCTGATGTCAGAGGCGATTCCTGGAGCCTTCGGAGCCGACGGGGTGGAGTGGAGGCTGGGTCAGATCCAGGGGTATCGGCAGCTCCTCCAGGCAACGGCTGCAGCCAGCGTGGTGCTGAGGATCGCTGAGACAATGAAGCTCACAGGACACTTTCAGGAAATTGACACCCTCAGCCGACTGGTAATCATCTCATCTGACAAAAAAATCATACATTTTACAGAATGATGTGCATTCATCTTCTACTCACCCTCATGCTGAGCAAGACTCTGGAGCACTTTTAAAATATCTTAAATCCCTGATACGCGTTCATGCGAGTTAACAACACTAAGGAAGCCGCAGCAGATGAGATCGCGCATTCTTTCTTTCTTTCTTTTCCTTTCTTTCTTTCTTAGTCTGTCTTTTAAATCAAAAGCCAACCCCGCAGCTGTTTGTCCGCAGCTCGTTCGCTCTTAGCACAATGTAAAGAGTGAATTTCTGCTTCTACGCTTGTAATTTTGGCAGAGTAGGCGCTGAATGCCGCGGCCTCTGTAGTGTCATGAACTCGAATGGACGTGCATCCAGGAAGTACGATATTCAACTGTTTAGGCTATAAAAAAATAATAAATGATGTAGTTTGGAGTAAATTCTGGATGCTACCCACTCGGGACACTTGGATTACATTAAACAAGCAGTATGGAGGAATATTGGCAAGTTTTTGTGGACTTTTATGGACCTTTTTGTTTGGAGCACCGGTCACCTCCATTATATGAAAGTCGGCGGATAATGAAAACCCCCCTGGATCTCCGGCTGCATTTAAGATATTAAAAAAGTGCTCCACAGTCTTGCTCAGCATGAGAGTGAGTAGAAAATGAAGGACCATCATTCTGTGGGGGTTGCATCCCTTTAAGCCGGAATATGCCTCGTATTTTAGATTATTTATTTATATCAAAGACCCACTTGTGTCCTTTTAGTTACTTTAAAACCTTCTCAAGGGTCTTTAAATTATTATTATGAAGTTTTGAGCCAAAATCATACATGTGCCATTTTCCAGGACTCAGCTTCTGCAGAGCGCCAGTAGCTCGTTAGCATACTCATAAATAAGGAGGATAAAATGGGATTTGACAAACACCTACATGTGTGGTTTGTTATATTGCTGTTGCTAGGAAACCATAAGCATCGTTCTGAATGGGTGGAGGGGGCTAAGCAGGGTAGAAGCTTTGTGATTGGCCACTGGGTTTGTGACATCAGCAACCCAGAGTTTAGTTTAGTTAGTTTGAGTTTAGTTTTCTCAACTTATATCCAATAGCATAACAAATATGTCACAAGAACATATAAACAACATGAAAAACATGATTTTCATCTAATAGATGGTTAATTAACTATCTAATAGATAGTTAATTCAATATTGAAAGACAAGTAAAAAGTGTTTTGTGCAGGTTTTCTTGAAGTAATTTTTCGTGAATTGTTTTCTGTCTCTTTAACAGAACAAAGACACCTTTAAGCAGAGGGCCCTGGGGTCTCTGACCGATGACCTGTTTCGTGCCAGACAGCAGCTGTCCACGGTCACCACGCAGCACACTGCTTGTCTGGAAGAGTTTCTAGCGAGCCAAACTCTGGTCAGATGGGTCAAAGAGAATCTTAGAAGTAAGAAAACAAGCTGAATGTGATCTAAATGACGTCCCAGAACATATTTATCAGCTCACTTTTCTGTCTCATCCCCAGATATGAGCGATGTGAAGGTTTACGTCGACCTTGCTTCCATATCTGCTGGAGAGAACGACGCAGAGATCGATCAGGTGGCTTGTTTCCACGATGCGGTGATGGGTTATGCCCCTCTGCTCTACTCCCTCTCCCCTCAAGCTGGCTTTGAGGAATTCATGAGGTGCGCTCAGCAGGTGTGGGACACCCAAAACAGAGATGAGAAGCTCCCCGATAAACTGGTATATATGTCCTCTATTCATCATATGAGGGTGTTGCATCGTGTTGCCGCGGCAACCTGATGGTGAAACAACTGAGTTTGATTTTCAGAGAGAGTCAACTCGATTATTAAGCTGGCTGAAAGCTCTGAAGGAGACTCATGGCTCTGTGGAGCAGTCCTCACTCTCATTGGCTACTTCTATCAATGCTTATGGAGTTTACCACATCGGATGGTCTGACGGAAACACAGAAAGAGTAAGTAAATAATCTTTATTGTGAGATTTGCAGGCTGAATCCATTTAAATTTATGGCATTTGGTCTGATTTCTCTTGTTTTCAGAGATGTTTACAAAACATGGTCCAGGTGAGAGTGAAGAGGGGCAGAGAGGAGAAGATCTACAGGCTCGAAGACCTCGTGGAGCTTCAAAACAAACTCATGCTGATGTCGTCCAAAGGAGAACATGGCAAAGAACAAGTCAACAGATTTACGGAGGTCAGACGCATTTAGAGCTTAAACATCCCAGAAATAAGGACAGAAATTAGCTTGTTTACATGTTTTTATTGTTTGTGTGTTTGTTTTTAATATTTATTTTCAACTACAATTCAGAATTAATCTCACGATTTTCATAGAATTTTTGTTTATTATTACTTTTGTCAATTTCAACCTATTTCACTGACAGCTGATATAGGACGACTATATGTTATTGGTTATCAGTTATCGGTATCTGCCTTTAGTAGCTGAACTTTATTCGTTTTTTAAAAAAGTTATCGTAAATCCCTATTTGAAACACTTGAAAGTAAGTTGGAAAAAATAAAAGAATCACATTTTGTGTTTATTGAAGGGACACTATTAACGGGTTGCATACTTCCTCTCAATATTTATCATTGTCTCATATTACTGTTTTTTCTGGTGTATACAGTCGTTTTTTTTTTAAATTATTATTTGCACCCCCATTCAAAAGCAACATTTTATTTAATTAAATTATAATTTTGTAATTTTTTATGTATTATTAGTTTCTTTAGTTTCTTGTTATTTGAATTACTAATGCAAATTTAGCTTTTTCTTTAATTGGAAGGTATGAATAATTTTAGGATTGTCATAATGGTATCGTCATGCCAACATTTTTGTCCCAATTCAACATTTCTCCACTCATGTCCTCATTTACTGCAGGTCTTTGAAGGCATTCAGAGAGTGGGCGCCATCCTTCTTCAGATGCAAACATCTGGGAACATGCTCTTCCGGGAGTGGCACGCTGAGGTCCGCTGTTGCCCACAGCAACAGCCGAGCATCAGCATCACCTTCTTGTCCCTGATGAGTAAGCAGATGCTGTACTACGGTGAGGTGACAGAGCAGCTCCGCGTCCTCGCTCAGTCCATGGACGACTGCCAGACAGGATGGTGCTCCTTCATCAGCGGCATGCGCTCTAACTTCAGCTTGCTGAATCACTACACCTCGGAGCAGATGGTGTACCTGTGCCACTGGATACACAAAGTGTGTCAGCGGCAGGCGTCGGCGCCACAACAGCTCTGGCATTTGCTTTTCACCATAAAGCCGCAGTGCACGGTCACTGACGTCAGGTTTGCTTACATCAACTCAGCAAGCATGATGTCAAAGCAGGGGGAATCAGATGAAGAGTCTGATGATGATGAGTATGAGCCGTCTGTGGACTTACCTGTATCTGGACACACTGAAGGCGACACGGAGGAGGTTCATGATTTGATGGAGTTTTCAGACGATGAAGATGATGTGAAATGTGATGCTGATGAGACAGATGAGGACAGTTTAGAGAAGCTCTGGAACCGATTCAAGAAAGACATGTCCCAGTACCTCAGCGAGTCCCTGGACATCCTGACTCTGGCTCACTTCCTGTCATGTCTGTCTGAAATGAATCAGCTGCACATGATCAGAAACCTTCCTCCCGTTCTCCAGGAAGGAAAGCCGAATCTCGTGCTCTGTCCAAACGCGGAGGTCTTCACCACAACTCTGTGTTTTTACATGGAGAGTCCAGAGCAGCCTCTGCCGTCTGACGATGAGGTGCTGGTCTGCAGGGAGGAAACCACCCAGGAAGAGGTGGAGATCTTTCTGCGCAGAGCTCTCAGCCACGGATCCAAACCAAACTGGCAGAAAATTTATTCTCTGGTCAATCCTGGGCTGCTGGGATATGATGTCAGTGAAGCCTTAGTGGAGCTCTTTGAGAGTCTCGAGAGAAGCGCCGGTCCACATTATCGTTTGGTGATCGTAAGTCCTGTCGTCCACCAGCACAGATGTGTCCCCTCTTACTTCAGCAACAACAAAGTTCAGGCTGGTGTGAGTCTAACAGAAGAGACAGCCAGGAAATACCTTCACCACCATTTCACCCAGAGCGTCCTGCCACAGAACCCAGTCGCTCTGGTTTCTCCAGACCAGCTTTCAGTCTGGATGGTGTCATCTGGGCGCCCCGCAGTGGGTAAGGATTTTTGTTAAAAGGGTTGGGAAGAAATATCGATACGCTGAAATATTGCAATATATGCCGGTATCATATCGATATTTAAAAATGCGGTATTGATCTTTTTACTAACAAAATCTTGCGAGATTTCGTAAAAGAACGATGAAATCTTGCAAGATTTTGTTCGTAAAATAGACAGATTTTTTTTTATATCTCTATGATATCAGCACATGAAAATAATGCGATATTTCAGTGTATCGATATTTTTTCCCACTCCTATCTGTTACTGACATCCCATTGTGGAAATTCTTAGGTTTAAGATTTTAAATACACATGCATTAAGTATCCCCTTATTGACTGCAAAGTATTTTTGTTGGATTAAAAAAAAAAAAAAATCAGCACCTTTTCATTTCAGTTTTGTTAAACTGCAACTGTAAACAGCGGTCATTTTTATTTATGTTATTGAATTTCCCTTCTTGGATAAATAAAGCATTTTTTTGCCTCATTTAATTTTTAGCATTTTCTTTTAAATGATTTTCATTATTATTCTAATTACTTTTTTTTTTTTTGGTTTATTTTAGTTATTTAAATAACTTGTGAATTTTTCCTTTGAAGCTGCACACGTGAAGCAGATAATTGGGTCAACATATTTGGGCAGAAATTGACAACAATATGCTGAGGAGATCTATTTGATTTCAACCAGGTGTGTAGGAATAATGAAACATGTCAAACCTGCAGGACTGTGGCCCTTGAGCAGCAACTTTGCCCATTCCTGCTCTAGACTTTTGCACAGGACCATGGACAGTTTCAGTTGCTAAATTAGAATAAATTGATTGCCTTGTAAACATGAAATCCCCTCCATTTGTAGGTAAATCCTTGTACGTGGATCGTTTGTTTGAGAAGTTCCAGCAGAAGTGTCCCAGAGCACGACACATCAGGATCAGACTGATCGAGTCATGTGTTGACATTGACTCACTGATTAAGAGTCTGTCAGAAAAACTGTCACCTTTGAGAGAGCAGGACCCCGTTCTCCTTCACATCGACACAGCCGGCGTAAGTATGCGAGTATTCTTACCCTCAGATTTTACCCTTTCCTCTGCTATCCATGAGAAAGGACCTTGTTTTCTCTCCAGGTCCGATCGGGGCTGGAGGAGCTCCTGTTCCATCTGTTGGTTCTGGGCTGTTTGAACGACAGCCATGGCATGCTGTGGAGGAGGAATCCAGCTCACCTAATCACTGTGGAGGTCCTGAAGACAAACACTGAAAACCAGCCAAAGGAGGTACCCATGACTTCTTAAGATCTATTTAGATAAAATATTAGGAAATCTTGTATTTGAGTTTGACTTCTAAGCACTTCCTAAATTTTTTATATATACTTTACAACTGTGTGTGGCATTATTAGACTTTTAAAGCTTTAACTGAAGGGATTTTTGCCCTTTTGATGTAAAGAACCATCTGGATTTCACATGTTTTTATTCCCTTAGATAAGGCTTGGACTTCTTGACATTCTGCCCACCATTCATTGTAAACCTCCGAGGGAGGTAAAGCAGCTGCTGGCCAGTCGAAGGCTCCCAACAAAGAAGACCTTTGACCCACTCATGGATGAGCAGGAGTTTTGCAGCGAGGGGATTCAGAGACCATACCAGTACTTAATGCTCTACAACCAGAACAAGAATCTGGATCGCTTTAATTACAAGGAAGGATCCAGAGTTGGAGATGCTAATGACTGTCTCCATCATTTTCTGCTATACTGCGGGATGGATGATCCATCCTGGGGTGAGCTGAAGAACTTCTCCTGGTTCCTCAATGTCCAACTGAAAGACTGCGAGAACTCGGTTTTCTGTGATCCAGATTTTCTCGCTGACCAGCTTCCTGGCTTCAAGGGCTTCATTGTGAAGTTTATGATTCTCATGGCAAGAGATTTCGCCTCACCTTCGCTGAACACATCTGATGAAAGTCCAGTCCTGCGTGTAGAGGACAGTCTGGAAGACGACCTTCTCACCCGTCTGACGCTGCGTAAGCGCTGGGAAAACGAGTCTCATCCGTACATTTTCTTTAACGCGGACCATTCCTCCATGTCATTCCTCGGCTTCAACGTGCAGATTTGTCGAAGGCAGAACACGCTGAATGCTGTGGATCCTCACAGCAATAAAGTCCTGATACAGCGTGTGATGTCCCACGAGCTGTTTGAAGGTTTGGAACGACAAAGGATTTCTCTCACGGAGGACTTTGATCAGTTGCCTCGACCAGACAAAATCAAGAGGATTTCATGTGTTGTTGGTGCAAGGAAAGGGATTATGGACAGGGGCTTTGATCCAGATCCAACGTACGAGCTCACAGCTGACAATGTGATGAAGATGTTGGCCATACACATGAGATTCCGCTGTGGGATTCCGGTTGTTATTATGGGAGAAACTGGCTGTGGAAAAACCAGACTGGTCCGTTTCCTTTGCATGTTGCAGAGGGAGGAAAGACCAGTTGAAAATATGGTTCTTGTCAAGGTTCACGGCGGAACCACAGCAGAAATGATCTACAAGAAGGTGCGGGAGGCTGAGGAACTTGCTCACATGAACCAGCAGTTGCACAAACTGGACACCATTTTGTTCTTTGATGAAGCCAACACCACAGAGGCCATTTTCGCCATCAAAGAAATCCTTTGCGACCGAACAGTGAGGGGAGAAACTCTGAGGGCAAAAAGTGGCCTAAAAATAATAGCTGCTTGCAATCCTTACAGGAAACACTCACCCGAAATGGTGGAACGTTTGGAACGTGCAGGCCTGGGATACCGAGTGAAGGCGGATGAAACAGAAGATCGTTTGGGCAAAGTTCCTCTGAGGCAGCTGGTGTACAGAGTCCACCCTCTACCTCCGAGCATGGTGTCATTGGTGTGGGACTTTGGTCAGCTGAGTGATTTAACTGAGCTTTCATACATCAGACAGATTGTCCAGAAAAAAGTTGCCAATCATCGCTTGCCAACAGCGTGCAAGAGCGTCATCTCAAACGTGCTTGCAGCCTCACAGAAATACATGAGAGGTCGGAGAAATGAGTGCAGCTTTGTGAGTCTCAGGGATGTGGAACGGTCCATGAAAGTCCTGGTTTGGTTTCACCAGCACAGTGAGGACATTTTTAGCAACTACAGTAACCTTGACGAGGGCATAAAGACACTCAAGTGCTTGATTCTTGCTGTTGGCGTGTGCTACTACCCATCTCTTGTAGCCAAAGAGGACTACCTGGCTGAGATATGTCGGTACTTTCCAAGCCCACTCAACTCTCCAGCCGCATTGCAGGAAGAGATTTCGTCCTGTCAAGATTTCTTCCTTCAGAACATTCAGACAAGGGAGACCATCGCCAAAAACATTGCACTTAAAGAGAACGTGTTTCTCATGGTGGTTTGTATCGAACTCCGGATCCCACTTTTCCTGGTCGGCAAGCCGGGAAGCTCCAAGTCGCTGGCAAAAACTGTGGTTGCTGACGCCATGCAGGGCCAGAACTCCCACTGCGATCTGTTCAGGAAATTCAAGCAAGTTCACATGGTGTCCTTCCAGTGCAGCCCTCACTCAAGCCCAGAGGGCATCATAGGGACATTCAGGAACTGCGCTCGTTTCCAGAAGGACAAAAACATGGACGAGTATGTGTCAGTGGTGGTCCTCGATGAGATAGGACTAGCGGAAGACTCCCCCCAGATGCCACTGAAGACTCTTCACCCTCTCTTGGAGGATGGTTGCATTGACGACAAACCGGATCCACACATGAAGGTTGGGTTTGTTGGCATCTCCAACTGGGCTCTCGACCCAGCCAAGATGAACAGAGGAATATTCGTGTCCAGATGGGACCCGAGTGAGGAAGAACTCGTGGAGACGGCTAAAGGAATCTGTTCATCCTCCAACCAGATCCTCCTGAAAATCAAACACCTCTTCCCATCTTTGGCGAAGGCCTTCTTGAGCATCTGCAGTGAAACCTCAAAGAATCAGTTCTTTGGTCTGAGGGATTATTACAGCCTCGTCAAGATGCTCTTTGCTGCTGTAAAATCCACACAAAAAGAGCCGGACGGAGAGCAGCTGGTAGAGGCCGTCCTACGGAACTTCAGCGGACAGCCTGAGAGTTTTGACCCTGTTGTGTTTTTCCAAGAACTTCTCCAAGACCTCACAGAAATTCCCAGACCAAACACCTTGCAGATGGTGAAAAAGAATCTTGATCACGGCTCCAGCGAGGAGAGCCGTTACCTCCTTTTACTGACTACCAACAACGCAGCCCTCCATATCCTTCAGCAGCAAGTCTTCGCAGAAGGAGACTATCCGCCTCCTGAAATCATCTTTGGCTCGGGATTCCCGAAGGACCAGGAATATGGTCAAATCTGCCGCAACGTCAACCGCGTGAAAACGTGCATGGAAACCGGACGCACCGTCATCCTCCTCAACATGCAGAATCTTTACGAAAGCCTGTATGATGCCTTGAACCAGTACTATGTTTATCTCAGCAAGCAGCAGTACGTCGATCTGGGTCTCGGCTCCCACAGGGTCAAATGTCGCGTGCACACAAACTTCAGACTGGTGGTTGTAGAGGACCAGAAGAAGGTCTACGAGCACTTTCCTGTCCCCCTCATCAACAGGTTGGAAAAGCACCGAGTGGATCGCAGCACGGATCTGGAATCGTGGCAGCATCGTGTCCTGGATAAACTCCGAGAGTGGGTGAAAGAGTTCTCAGGTGAAGCCAACAAGGATTTCAGGCTGTCGGATATTTTTATTGGTTTCCATGGCGATGCTTGTGCCAGCGCTCTTTTGCAAGCGCTAGAGAAGAGAGCACAAAAGAAAGACAGTGAGGAAAGACGGCAAGATCAGGACGAACCAAAAACGCTCGAGTTAGACGAACCAACACAGACCGAGATGGAGGACGATCAGTTCGTTGACGCAATGGAGACGCAGCAAGAAAACGAAACGGTGGAAAACGCTGACGATCAATCCAGTGAGGTTTGTGTCAACGAAGCGATGCTGGAAAACGAAGTGATGATGGAGACAGAAAATGAGGTTGGATCTGTCAGGGGAACTGAGGAAGAGGAGGTCTTGGATCTAGCCAAAAGTCTGCTGCTGAACTGTGCCACCCCTGATGCCGTTGTGAGGCTGAAGTACTCCGATTTATCACATCAGGAGAGGGAGAAACTCCAGAGACTGTACTTCCAGCAACAGCATCACCACTCACTCCCAGATTTTCTGGCAGATTACCTCGTCAAGAATGAAGGCTCCATCAGGTTTCTGGAGGTAAAACGCAGCTGCAAATTCACCATTTCTTCTTAGTCTTTACAGACCGTTGAGAGAATGTTCTGCTTTGTCGTTTTTACGTAGATTACGACGTTCTCCAGCTTGTTAACCAGATCAGATGTAAGAGTCATCGCCCACACTCTCGGGCTGCATACAGACCGGATCCACCTGCTGTCTCTACACCAGTTTGACACCGAGGTCTCTTTCTGCAATAAGATACGGTACGAACTTTACAGATAACCTGGTTGCTGTATGACATCGTATCTGTACTTTAACTTTATTATTATCTTAAAGGGGAAGTTCAGAATTTTTGACTTAGGGCCTCATTTACAAGTGAGCCAGAATACTACTGATCACTGAAGACAGTTTCAACATATATCATCCCGTTATTCTCGTTCCAGGAGGTTGCTGATGCTAATGCTAGTGTGAGTCAATAGGAATCTGCTAGCCTGTCATTAAAACCATTCTTATCCACCCCACAGAACATCAGAGGCAAATCAGCAAGACTATCTGTGTAAATGCCGTGTTAAACTTGTAAATTCGTGTTAAAAAAGTAAAACTGGCCTTCTATGTCAAATTTTGCATTACATATTGAGGAACTAGTTTCTTACCAGCTTACTAATCTGTCAGTGAATTCTGGTTCATAGAGACATGGTGACAGTTAGTTTGATGAAAATAGTTAGAAATTATCTTCAAAACCTGACATGTCCTGGTCGTATTTTAGACTTTATATTTGTGTAATCAGATTCCTTAATGCACGTAGCAACAGATGACATCACTCTGCTGCCAAATACAGGAAGTAAAACTTTGTAAAGTTTCTCAGCAACAACAATCAAAATGCAACAAAATGCAGGTTATTTTGATTTGTAACATTATTTTGTTAACACGGCATTTACACAGATAGTCTGAAGTTAGAAATGATTTGCCTTGAATGTTCTGTGGAGTGGATAAGATTGTTATTAATGACAGGCTAGCAGATTCCTATTGACTTCCACTAGCATTAGCATCGGCGACCCACTGGAACTAGAATAACGGAATGAAATATGTTGAAACTGTCTTCAGTGATAAGTAGCATTCCAGCTCATTGGAAAATGAGGCCCTATGTCAAAAATCCTGAACTTCCCCTTAAGTAGGGGATGGACTCGATTAAAAAAAAAATCATCTAATTAATTAGAGGCTTTGTAATTAATTATTCTTGATTAATCACCTGATAAAAAATTGCCCCAAAAAGTAACATTTTCTCTAATTGAATAGACTTTGAGGACATCTGAATCAAATAATAGACACAAACATAACATTGGAAACTCAAGCTTCATTTTTGTTTGACCAAATGCATTTAATTGTATTTCAACCTTTTAAGAAAGTAGAAAAAGACCTAAAGTTAAAATTATTTTTGTGTAATTTGGACTTTAACCGGCGCTCAAGCAGCTACTTTGTGATCCTCTATTAGAGAAGGATTTGACTAAAAAGTCACAAGAGAACTCTGATGTGAAATCATGAATTAACAACAATAATCATTGTTAATGATGAAACTATTATTTGTCTGGAATGCCAGTTACCCACCAACACTTCATGCTTATGCAAAAGATGTTTCATTTAACATATTTAACACATTTTGCTTCTGTGTTCAAAATCCCAGTTTTAAGCTTTTCTCGCTGAGATATTGTGATTGGCGACAGAAAGCTGCGGAGTTGTGTAGTTTTGTTGTGTTTGTCAGCATAATTGGTTGTACTAGAAAATCAGCCCTAACAAAGGTTCTGCTTTGCTTCTAATGCAAACTGCGATTGAATGTGTTAATTAATTGAATGCGTTAATTTTCTCTTGATTAATTAATCACAATTGACGCATTAAAGTCCCACCCATAATCTTAATATCTATATCTTTATCTTTATTTTTATCTTTAACTTTGAATTTATCTTTCTATTATCTTTCGCTTAGTCTTATCTTTACCTTTACTTTATCTTTATCTTTTCCTTCTTTACTTTATCTTTATTTAACCCGCAGTTTTTTTTTTCTTATTGCTTTATTCTTTATCTGTGTGACGTTGCCCCCACATTTTTGCCACAACTAATACAAACATTGCCGTTCGTTAGTGCTGCAAAAAAGATCTTTTGTGCTGTTAAGGATTTTTGTAATTAAACATCTTCTTTGTCACATGACGCCTCAGCATCTATCAGGCAATAAAAATGATTTCAAAATTAATATTTCTGAGTTGAATCTGAGATTATTCTGTCTTTTACAGTATGACATATATTGGTACATTGACTTTAGGCATGGTTAGAAATGTTTCATAAAATAAATATGCCATGTGCTTCACCATCATTAACTAACGCCGACAGTAATTTTATGAACAGTCTTTTTCCAAGTCTGCTCTCTGGCTCTGAATAAACGGTGGAAGGGTGATACTGGTTTAAGATTTCACATTAACTGGTATTTCTTGACACGTTTTACCTGTGCTGTCTGTTCATGCACACAACACGAAGGATCATTTCTACGTTTGAGGACATGCCCATGAATTCATGCTAAAACATTTCTATATTTGCAGTTTGTTGGACGATTCCAGTCAGATCCTGTGGTTCAAAAATGTGGCACACCCTGAAACCACAGAGTCTCTTTACTTAAGAAATTCCTGTTTAATGCCTGAAGGCATGTCGTAGTTGCTGTTTGTATCAGTTTAATGGTCAGATTACACTAAAAGTTGAGGAGTTGTCTCACTGTTATAATGCCTGAAGCCAGAAACGCTGATATGTCACATTAGGCTGTCGGATTCAGCTCGGAGCAGCTTTTCTTTGAGGTTTTTGATGAGTACAGATTTGCAGATGAAGATGACTCCACTTATCTTGTCATTACTACATTTAACAGTCACTAAACTAGCAGAGATGCAGGGATGAAGGTGTTCTGCTGTGTTTGCAGAATGAATTTCTCTCAAGTTTCATTGTGAAACGTAGTTAAAAACTGGTCTGAACTTTTCTTATCACTGGTCTGTATCAGGAGCTTTCTTCAGGGTGCTGGCCCCGCTCTTCGTGTTCTGCTAATCCAGATGGACCTTGAAGAATCCCAGTGCAGCGATGAGCTCATTGCATCAGCCAAGTACGCCTCCAAGTCAATCTACTTAATGAATAAATGAATAAAAGAGACTGAGTTGGTGTAAGAGTTGTGTTTCTGCTAACAGGTACTGCACCATGAATTACATGATGTCACTGGAGGATCAGACCTGTTGGGTGATTTTCATCGTGAAGGTTTCAAGGATCCCACGTCAGTCCCAGTATATTGGCTTCCAGGGAGGTGAGGACTAAGTGGAAAAAGATCATTACTTCATATTTACTGCATTGTTCATGATGTTCATGAGCTGTAAAATGTGTTTTGTGCTTTGCATCAAAGGAGTCTGGCATTCAGTGCACATCGATGACCTGAGGGATTCAGAAGACATGAGTCTGAACCTGCTGGTTTTCTGTGGGACTCTCATTAGCAGTCTGCTCAAACCTGCGCAGTCAGGTAGAAGCTGAAGCCCCTCTGGGTTTTAACACCTGTATTATATCACAAATGAGAATTTAGCAAGCAATCACAGCCATATTATGACAGAGCAGAACAGATCTGAACTCACAAGTTTAGATTATTATTGAAAACTGCACCAGGATTTAATCTAAAGGATGCAGAGAGAAGAATATCAGCAAACAAAATGAAGTTTTTTAGTCAGCTACCTTAAAAATGGACCTTTATCATTTTATTTGAAGAAAAATGCCACGACCAAATGAAACCAGGGGCTGAGAGTTAGGAGCCGTTTCTCCTCCAGTAATGTAAGATTTCCAGTCTTTGGCATTATGACACAAAACAAAAGGACTGCACGGACACAACACCAATACACTGTAGTTTGAGGATACAATAAGCATTAAAAATGGTTAAAATACTTTTATTTTATGCCCATCAGCCACCCAGTGTTCAGTCACTGCTAGGTGGATTTTTTCATTCTGCATTAACTTGCTTCCATGTTCTCTTCTATTTTTGCTATTTCTCCGACGAAATTCACATTTCTTTGACATTTAAATGAGCACATTAATGTTTATTTAGTTAGTTATTTATCGTCTTTTTCTCAAAAAAACTCAGTGAATGCCTTTACACAGACACGGTCCTGGCTCCTTTCTGGAGTCTGTGCTTTCTAGTGAACCAGCCCGCATTCACACCAGTTTGACCAGAACTAAAGTTGGAGAACTTGACTGCATGGAATTAAAGCATAAACATATTTGAAACATTTTCCTAAAATTTGATGTTTAAGTTGTCAGACTTCATTATAACCAACGTGTTTCAAAATAAAACAATTTATTCAGATGACCAAGCGAATTTCACGAGATGTTAGGATGTCAACACGACCTTATATAAATCTACCAAAATTTGAATCAGTTGCCAGGTAACATAACGCAGCACTCAGGTTTTATTTTAACTTATTATTTCAGTGTTTTATTGATCTAAATTAGCCAATATCAACTTGATTTTCAACATGATCTCATGGCTTTTTTTACCCCCTCAACTTTATTAAAACATCATTCGGCCTAAATCAGCCGTCTGGTGTTCAGGAGAATCCAGCCCTGACCTGCCGATGATGTCACAGTTCATGATTAAGAACCACTATGTTTCGATACCTGTTGAGAACCGACTGTTCAGGTTCCAAACATTTTTTTCAGTGTGAATGCGTCATCTGGTACCAAATTAGGTTCAGAAACCAGTGTCTGGCCAGTATGAAAGCCCGAACAATGTAGCGCAGTAGTTTTCTTTAGGATTTTATGGCGATCTGAACCAGGGTTTTTTCAGGGTCTTAAAAAGTCTCAAAATGTCTAAAATGCTTAACTTTAAATTTAAGGCCTTAAATGTCTTAAAACCAGCTAGATTTTCATCCAAGGTCTTAAATTCGACTTATGAAATTAGACTAGTCTTAAATTTTAACTTTTGTTCACCCTGAGAAGCGTTGGCCACGTAACATGCTGAATAAAACGCAGGAATCAGAAGTTGGTTCTGTCTGTCTTTCTACTAAAAAACAACTACTTGTTTTTATGGTTTAAAATTTTCTATCTCATTTTTTCTAATAAAAATCTCATCATGTCTGACAGCCCCACTGTCACGGCAGGATATAGACAGATATTAGTGTTATGTTGGGAAAGTTACTTTGGTTAAGAAGGTACAGTTTTGATATCAGTTTGAGGACTGAATTTTTTAATGCAAGGAAATTTTTACATACTAAATTAGTAAAACATAAAAGGTTTTGAATTTTTGGGATTAAATAAATGTTTTGATAATGCATCATGTTGGTCTTAAATTTAATTCAGAAAGGTCTTAAATTTAACCCCGCTAAATGAAAGTTTATTTTCCACAGAAAAACCAACAGAGAATGAAGCCATGAGAACAGAAGATGACTCAGAAACAGACAAAAATGTGAGTTGTTGTGTGATGTGCTTGTAATGTAAAGTTAAAGTTATTTTCTGCATGTTAAGTGTTAAAAACTGAACATGAAGTCTGTTTGCATGCAGGCAGACGGAGCCCACCTCCACAGCCTGTCTTTGGTGAGATCGTGCATCCAAAAAGCTGTGGGTTTGCTGAGGGACCCGGACGACGTGACATCCAGGAGCATGCAGCGGATGCACATCCTCCTGACACTTCTGGCAACTGGTCCAAAGAGCCCAGGAGGTAAAAGGGTTTTTATTTTACACCATTTCTGCTAGAAAGTGCAGAATAATCAGAACGCTTCGGCGGATTTCTCAGGTTTGTTGTTCCTGCATCTTTCTGATTAAACTGTGATGTTTTTTCAAAGCTGACTTTCAGAGCACGTTGTTGTGCAGACTGGCTGAGGCTCTGGTGCAGAGGGAAAAAAGGATGGCCTCTCCTAAAGAGTGGGTGAGCTTAGAGGCCAAGAAACGGCAGGCTCTACAGGAGGGGGGACTCTCAGGTAAAAGCTGATGGAACAGGAAACTTCTGAAAATGTTGATAGTTTCAGCCCTAAATATAAATAAAACTGATTAGTATTTATCAGTGGTAACTGGAGATGTTTATTCTCATTAAGTTGTTGACGGCTGTGCAATTAGTCGAAATTTGATCATGATTTCAATTTTTTCGTCAAACGTTCTCCAAACCCCTATAATCAAGTTGAAACAATTTATTTTGCCATTTTTCTTTACACAATATCTGAAAGTTATTCTTAAGTTAAATTAATTTCAGTGGCTTCCACCCAGGCAATTCTTTTGTGTCATTAACAAGTAAAATTTGAATATTCTAGCATTGCACTAAAGCTTACCTCGGTTTATTCTTGAATATTTTTTTAAAAATAATTAAGAATGTTTCTTTTAGTCTTCAAATATAGAAAAATTGCAGAACAGTTGCATAAATAGTTTATTTTGGATACAAGTGTGTTTTTCTACGTTTTTTTTTTTTTTGCATTTATTTAATGTTTAAAGTATATTTGTTTTATTCATTTAATGTTTTATACTTTACTTTGCAAAACAGCTATATAGGTACATATTTGTAGCCTATATTATCAAAAAAGTGTTGTTTAAAAGAGAAAAAAATGCTAAATAAATGCATTGTGTAACTAAAGAAATAATTGCTTGAATTATCGTGATTTCAATATTGATCAAAATAATCGTGATAATGATTTTTTTTTCCACAATCAAGCAGCCTGAAGACTTCACTCAATGTGCATTTATCTTAAAAGGGGATGTGTAATAGTGGTTTCTCCGTGGATAAAACTGACTTTTCTGTCTTTGTGTGAAAGACATACACTGTGGCGATGTCTTCAGTCCACCGTGACACCGGTCTTGGCCAGCATGTTGGAGGTTCTGGACAGGTACGCAAACCTGGACCTGCTCTCTGATGACAGACTCAGCCAGGGCCTCACACAGCTGTGGATGGACATCCTGGCAGACTCACAGATTTTACACCTAACACCTCTCCAAAACCCAAGGTACGATTAGTTTTTTACCCCCTTAGATGTTATTGATGAGGCTAAACAATATGATTAAAATGATGCTAATCCTTTGTGCGATATCTTAAAGGCACATACACACTCCAGTTCTGCAGTGTGAGACAAACAGTTGTTTACTTTTATCCTAACATATCCCACATAACTTGTAAGTTAGTCATTGTCCTTCATTTGTGAGTTGACATGGTATTTCGGCATATCTGTGTAGACTTTTGTGTTCCTTTGTTGCCTCTTTTTTTGTGGAGTGCCTCAAGGCTCCATCTTGGGGCCATTGTTGATCTCGCTCTACATGCAGACACATTGCTATGCAGATGACCTGCAGATTTATCTCCCCGTATTCCCAAACACCAGTGGAGCACTTCACACCTTAAGCCCCCACACAAGGCTTTCTGATGAGCTAAAAGTCATTCGAGGCCGTTATCAAACACGTTTGATATTTTTTGCCTCGCAAGGCGAAATACTCACCGTGTGCGCTCAACCTGAGCTCTGCTGAGGGCAGAAGTTCTAGCGAGTCAAAACATGTCCTCAGATCACATGATTTGGTGATATATTTTCATATTTTATTTGTATTTGCTTATGATTTTTTTTTCATACTGTTTATTCTCTTTCTATTATTTTTTCATGGAAAGCACTTTGGTCACCTTGTGTGCTGTAAAGAGCTTTAAATTGATTGATTATTAATAAACAAAATTTTAATTTATATGTGACTATATTATCCAGCGAGTCAGACCAGGAGGTGCTGGTTCAGCACTACTTCTTGTTGGACGGTGAAGAACAGCCCTGCTCAGCCCCCTTCAGCTGGCTCGTCAAAACTCACCTGGACAGCCTGTGGGAAGAATCTGAATTCATGCCAGGTTAATGAGCGACTGTGCGCACTGACAGTCAGATATAAAGGCACATGCACTGAGTTTGAATTAAAAATCTATCCTGGTTCTTTGAACTGTTCTACAGTAACAAAGGAAGGTGGGACAGAGCGGATCCTCCAGTTTGTGAGCACCTTCAACAGCAGCAGGCTGGGCGTTCACTTCCAGAAGCTCTCAGAGGGGGAGCGATGGGAGTACGACCTCCTCTATCTGCAAGACTTCCTGCTGCTGTCTCTGAAGATCAAGTCCAAGGATGAGCTCAAGGTACAGTTATGAATTACACATTTAGACATGAGATTTGTGGAAAGTCAAAAAGCTTTTTTTATTTAGATTTTTCATGCTTCAATAGTAGATGCTCAGTTTATTTCTCTGTTTGGACTCTAAACTGTTATACAAGCTAAATATACAGGATTTGGTAATACTTTACAATAAGGGTCCCTTAATTTACCTTAGTCAGTGCATTATTATGCATTAACTAACTGTGTAATAATATATTAACAACTATTTCTAACTATTACTTAACGTTAGTTAGCATATTGGATAATGCATTAATTAGCGGTTAATTAATGCTTACTACTCAACCTTACTTAGTGTATTATTAAGCCTCATAAAAGTTGAATTAAGTTAGTAATAAATATGCATTACTCAGCATTAATAACCATGATAGTTAATATTAGGGCTGGTAAAAAATATCGATACGCTGACATATTGTGATATTTTCATATGCAGATTTCACATTGATGTTTTAAAAACGCAATATTGATCTATTTTACCATGGAAATCTCGCGAGATTTCATCAGTCTCTCATGAAATCTTGCAAGATTTCACAAAAACTTGCGAGATGTCATCGTTCTCTTACGAAATCTCGCAGGATTTCGTTAGTAAAATAGATAGATACCGTGCAAATAGATTGATTATGTGCATGAGAATGACATGAAACCCACTCTTTAAGGGGTATTAGGTCAGGCTACTAATGCTAATACTTTACCTAAGATCAGGTAGGGGCGACCTAATGATATACACAGGACAGCATTTGTAAATGAAAAACTAATATATTGAAAAATCGCATATTAATACCCACCCAGGTAATGTGTAGTATATAGCGAAGGCATTGTAGATGCATTAGTTAGCTGTTTCTTGATGTTTATTCACTCTAAATAAACACCGTTAATAAATGATTAGTCAAAACATTATTATGGGCTTACTAACATATTAACTAACATGTTTTTTTTTTTTTTACTGTGGCGACTTTGATGACGTGACTGTTATGCAATATCATGTAAGCAGCAAGTTTGTGGCAGGTAATGCCTTATTTAGAGGCTGCGCCAGGTAGCCTGCATCACTTACATTATATTGGACATACGCTGATCTGGAGTGGATCTAAATATCTGCTGAAGGAATTCAAGTCACACCAAAACTGTCTGGGTGAGGAAATGAATGTATTTCATGCTAGAAAACAGGTCCAGGTTGAAAAAAACGAACTTCCCCTTTAATATGAACCTTAAGTGAATGACCCATAATTATGACAAAATATTTTTAACATCATGTGGCAGCGACACTCAGCTGTAAAGTCAGGTTACATTTTCAAACCTCATCATGGTATAATTTACCTTAAACGGCTGAAATGCTGTGATGCAAACCACTCAGGACAGAAAAAAATTCCAACTTTCAAGTGTTGAATGTCCTGATGAAAACGTTTCACTTCTTCTTACACAGGTGTTCACCAGAGCCATGCGGGGCTTCGTGTCTGAGCTCCAAACATCCATGGGAGTCACCGCCAACCTCTCTCCTGCATGGATCATGGCGGCTGCAAAGTACTTTGAGGCCAGACTCGACACGCTTGGCCACATATTTCTATTGCAGCCTCAGTTAGCCGCCGATGTTCTTCAGCGCGGGGCGAAGAAGAGCGAGCCGCAGGAAATGGTCAGAATAACATTTATATTCTTTGTAAGGATTCTCACCATCATGAAAAGGCTGTCTGTTGAATTTCTTTTTATTGATTTCATTTTTTTTGCTTGTTTTTTGCAGATGGAAGACCTTTTAGCTCTTGGCATGTGTGTTGAGCAGACCAAACTGTTGGTCGTGACCTCCCTGCAGGAGTGTGAGTCCTTCATGAGCAGAGTGGAGTTGCTGCAGCCGTGCTTAGACAGAGCGTTTGGCCAGAAATACGCCGCCCTCTGCAGCGGTGTCTGTACGCAGCATCTGGACTCCATCCGGTGAGTCTGACTAGATGTTAAAAAATCTCTCCTCTGTGTGAGTCGGGCTTATTTATAACTTCATCTGCTCTCTCAGATCCTTGTGGCAGGGGATGCTGGTCGTTGCATCTTTCATTCAGAATGTCATTTTTCAAGTTAAGCAAGATGACTCAAGATTGAGAGAGCTGGCCCTCAAACACTGCAACCTTCACCTGAATGTATGTAAAAATGTTTTTTACTCCACCTTTTCATTTTTGACTTAACCTTTCTTTTAAAAATGCCTCTAAGATTTGAACTGCATTAGCTGCACTTAGGGATGCACGATATTGGAATTTTGGCCAATATCCGATATTTTTAAACTCACGTGGCCGATATCCGATATTGATACCGATATTAAAACTGAAAAAAATAAGCAGTCATTGCAAATAGCAGTTTTGTTATCTGTTTCCAACGCTTTGAAAAATAGCGGTGGGAAAAAATATCGATGCACTGAAATATTGCGATATTTTCAAACGCGATATCAAATCGGTATGGTGTTGATCAATTTTACTTACAAAATCTTGTGAGATTTCATCGTTCTGTTACAAAATCTCAAGATATTTCTTGAATTCTCGTAAGATTTCATCAGTAAAATAGATCGATACTGTGTTTTTAAATGTCAATATGATATCAGCATATGAAAATGTTGCTAAATTTTTGTGAATTCTTGTAAGATTTCGTAACAGAACGATGAAATATCTTGAGATTTCATTCGGAAAAATAATTGATACCACGTTTTAAAATGACAGTATGATATCAGCTTATGAAAATATCGCAAAATTTTTGTGAATTATTGCAAGATTTTTGTAACAGAATGATGAAATATCACAAGATTTTGTTACTTAAATAGGTCAGTACTGCGTTTTGAAATGTCAATATGATATTAGCATATAAAAAATATTGCGATATTTCGGTGTATCAGTATTTTTTCCTGCCCCAGTCTTTAGAAGTTTTACAGTTTGGAAAAAGAAGTTTTTGACGAAGAAGTAGTTCTGGGTTTTTTTTAGACTTTAGAAACAGCGGGCTGATAGTTTAAATATCGTTTAAATATCGGTGGGGTGGCCGATGTCCGATTTTCAGTTTTACGCCTGATAGGGGGCCGATTATATTGTGCATCCCTAGCTGCACTTCATGCATGTTTGTTACGGTGTTCACGTGAGTCTGTCACTGCTGTCAAACACGATCCTGATCAAAGAAACTTCATAAACAAGTTAGGTCCCGGCAAAGGGAAGGAAACTAGAAACGTTCACTGTTCTCCATTAATCTCACAACAATTATACTATATCTCTTTCTGTTGCTACGAGTAACATGTTTGAAAATATTTAATCTGAATACCAATACTTCACACATCAGGCTAGTAATAGAGGGGCTATTTTCAGTTGTTTAACTTTTCCACATGATGAGCACTGTTGGTTGTATTACCAACGATTTCTCAGGAATGATAACTCTGTGAGGTAAATTGTGATGAATAGTGTATCCTTTAGGGGATTAATAGGTTCTCCAGTTTTTTCTATCTTATCCAGGAGGTTTACAATCCAGCCATTAAGTGTTTAAGTGTTTATTCAGAGACTCTCTGGTAAATCCACAATGATCCATGATAGCACCATTATTTATCAAATTTTCATCATAAAAACATCACTTTCACTACTATGTTGCGAAGACACCTCTCTTTGGACCTGGAAATGATGATGAAGACGCTTCTTGTCTTTCCACCAATCAGAGAGCTTAAATTGATGGTAATGTCCAATCAGGAGCGGCCAAAGATCAGCAAGTGAGCAGACAGTTCTATGTGTGTGAAAAGAAGGAAAGTAATGGTCCTCTATGTCTGGAATAAAGAAAGAAGAACTTTCTGATGCAGCTGAGTTGGAGTTGGTTTGTGAGGATAGAAGGTAAATAGCAGCAGAAATAACTGGAAATGAGGAAAAATGGAAACACGGAAATAGTTTTTGTTGTTTGTGTGTTTCAAAGCCTGAAAGTCAAGACTGGAGAGATGACGTGCAGATGAGAAAAGGCTTTACTGTTGATCTGTGTGTTATTTCTACAAACTTCTGTTGGTAATAAATTCTGGTTTCTGGTTGTTGGTCTTTACGGTGCTATATCGATTGATTCATTCATTTTACATTATTTTAGCTTCATAATATGACAACTGAGAAAAAAAAAATACATCTGTATGTTGACTGTGCTTAAAAAGGTTGAGGATCTACATGAATTTTCACATCAAAAACAAACAAACAAAAAAAAAGCTTAACAAAATGGTTTTATTTATTTCTCTCACAGCTGATGCAGGAGTCACCTGATGTAAGAAGTGTGGACACACTACAGCAGCTGATTCGCATCCTCAATTCTTTCCATGATGAGTGCATCAGCAGGGACCTGAGGTCAGACAAAACATCTGGATCTCAGAAATCTGCATGATTACGCTGGATTAATCAAACTATATTGATGCAGAGAATAAGATGAATATCAATGATCTTCTACAGTAAAATGATGAAGCTGTTTTTCTGCAAAGGTTTGGCATTTCTTGTCCGGTTTGCCTGCTGGAGCTCGCTGAGCCGTCGGTTCTGCCCTGCCAGCATGTCGTCTGCCTGTCCTGTCTCCAGCGCTGCATCCAGCAACGCAGGCGTTCCTGCCCGAAATGCAGGACCGAGCTACCAGATGACTTCACACCAACAGTTTCTCACCCAGTCAAGTAAGTGGTAAATAATTATTGTAAAGGAGAAATACTGTATATACTGATTGCAATCGGTTTAAAAGCTCTATCGGAATGAAAACGATCCATGTAAACGCCTCATTCCGAATGAAAATTACCAGACCGAAAGGATTTTCATTCAGTTTCACAGGGGTCGAATATTCCTTTTCTCAATCCGATCGTGGTGTCGTGTAAATGTAAAATTGGAAAGTTGTGAGGTTGCGTTCTTACAGCGCATGCTCCGACTTGCGAGTGACACCAGCAGAAAGTTTGTTTTAATTCAATCTCTGTCTCTGCATGTATATTTATGACAGTGTTTGTTCCAACCACATTTAAACACTTTTAAATAGATTCACAGAAATACTGACAGCGTTTTAGGTCGGGATGTAATGGTATTTAGGAATAGTGCATTATGGGAGAAATAAAAAGGTGGATTTTTAACGTGTTTAAGGTAAACTGTATTTACTTATACTGTACGTACCAGCTGCTGCTGGATTTAAGTCGTGCAGAAACGACAACTGTGACCATCAGTTTTTAGACCTCCATCTTTGATAAATAACATGATGTAACATCATTCTGCACATCAGACAGGACAGTTCTGCTGAGATGTTGGTGCATGCACACACCAGATCACAATAGATACTGTAAGTTCTCATGTAAACAGCTGCCCTGAAATTTTATTTCGGAATGATTTCAATCCGAACGGGGAAAAAGTCTCCATGTAAACGTGGTTATTGTCGAAACGCTACATGAGTTTCCAACTTTAAAACTTCATGCTGCTTCTCCATTTTGATGCCCTACTGATATTCATTACACACATTCCTGAGGCCGTCATTATCCTGCAGCGTCCTGAGGTGAAAAACCACAATTCATAACTTTCTTTTCCAGCCTGAGGCATCACATGACAGCTCTGTTATGATTTACAACACTGTGCACCTCGGCTGATTAAGCAAAGAAACACAAGAGGACATTAGAGAGAGAAAGGGACAGAGCAAGAGATAGGATCTCAAGAATAACTTATTTCTTGCATTGGATCTTATTTTAGTTTATATTTCTCTATTTGATTCATTTAATTTCTTCTTAAAGTTTGTTTTAGCTACTTTTTAAGGCCTCTTCTGCTCCCTGCTGTGATGCTTTTAAAGGGATACAACACCTACAGAATGATGTGGCTTCATTTTCTTCTTTTTTAGCTTCCGTAGTGTCGTGAACGCGCATGAACGCGCATCGCAGAAGTGCGATGTTCTACTGTTTAGGCTACAAAAATATACTAATGGGCCTTTTCCACTGCACATGTTTGTAACCCTTCCACACAGCTCTTCTAAAAATATCTGGCTCTGTTTTCTACAAGCCACAGAGAAAACAACAACAGCAGTAACACCTCCATATCTTCCAACGCCTCCATTGTTGTTTTTACTTTACTGACCACCGCGTGGCACGGCAGTGACGTCACGGCAGTCTCGACCACTTCCAGGTAGTACTACTGCTTCTCCTGTGTGGAAACAAAAACCGTGCTGGTCGTCGTTAGCGTGTGGTGCTGTACTGTGCTGTTCCGTGCCCTGTGCAGCTGCAATGGGAAAGGCCCATAAATTTACTGGTTTCCAGTAAATTCTGGACGCTACCCACTCAGGACACTTGGATTACATTGGATGAGCAGTATGGAGGAATATTGACAAGTTTTTGTGGACTTTTATGGGCCTTTTTGCTATGAGCACTGGTGACTCCCATTATATGAATGTCGGCGGATAATCTTGCTCAGGAGTGAGGGTAGAAAATGAAGGACCATCATTCTGTGGGTGTTGCATCCCTTTAATATTTATGTAAAGCACTTTGAATTGTCTCGTAGCAGAAATGTGCCATATATACAAACAAACTTGCCTCACCTCAGTAGCTTTTCTTTCAGGGCCTCTCTGGAGCAGCAGGCGGCCGTCAGACGCTGCTGTAACTCCTTCTTCCTGGAGGTGGTGTCCCGGTTCTGCTTATCAGAGGCGCAGCAGCCTGAAGAGAGGCTGGTGGAGCTGCTCTTCTCTCTACTCGTCTCTACTAACGGTCAGTATGCTAAACGGGTAAACGGTGGATGATGTGGTCGTGCTGAGTCGTCACGCGTTGTTGCTGCGTGTGATGCAGGCGATGTGTACCGCACCAGAGAGCTCACCCCCTTCCTGGAGTGTGTGGATAACAGCCCGGTGGTCCGATCGGTGCTGCCCAAACTGCTGCTGCAGCACAGGTGAGGACAAGATGAGCGGCTTTAGTTTCATCATTGTGGGGGAACGCTGTTGAACCAATCACTGCTTGACTTGAGATAAATAAATCTGTTAACAGGAACTGGATGTCTGTTTACTGTGGTTTTTCTGTCAGCTTTGACCAGGTCAAGACTCATATTCAGGCCTACCTGAAGAATCTTGAGGAGAACCTTCTGGACAAGGAGGACCGCACCGAACTCTACCTGCTGTTTGTCAACTGCTTCCAGGTGAAACATTTCTCTTCCTCATCAGACCTTTTTCTGTTAACATTGTATGTCATTAGCTTGTTTATATCACGTTGATGACCAGCATTTAGCAGAAATCTGCCTTTCATCACAATTAGGGATGTCCGATATTGTTGGCCTACCGAATTTATTGGCCGATATGTCTCTCTTTGGTGTTTTTATTCTTTTTTTCTGTTTTTTTTTCTTTTTTATTGTGTCAATATTTACAGTGAAATGTGTATTGATGATTAAAAACATTTACAATGGAAATGCAGATAGAACTGATGTATAAAAAGGAGGCAAAACAGGAAAAGGTGAATAAAAGAAAAGGAAAAGAGGGAAAGAAAGGTTGGATTTTTATATCTGAGTATGATCTAGCAACTTCCAAGACAAAGGTTTACACGTGATCATGATGTTGTCAAATATGTGGGTGAAAACGTATGATAGATAAGGAGATGGAAGGTACAAAAAGAGAGAAAAAGAAATTGAGGGAGAAAATTAACAGTAGTGTTTGTATATATGTAGTTTTTACTCTGATTGATAGCTGACTTTTTACTTTTCAAAATGTTTTTTTATTGTTTATGTTTCATGTAATTTGTATTTTATCTGTAAGTTTATGTCCAGCACTTTGGTCAACTGCGTTGTTAAAGTGCTCTACAAATAAAGTTGGATTGGATATCAGCATTAAAATGTGATATTGAAAAATGTAGATATAGTTTTTTCAGAACGATATTTTTACTAACAAAATCTCGCAAGCTCTCGTTGTTCTGCTACAAAATCTTGAGATATCTTGTTCTATTAGCAGCGGTCCAGCAGTATAAAAGTCCCTGTTATTGTGGAAGAACTTCATTTCCCAGCATTCCTTTCAGAGTCATGTGACTACGGTGCAGCTGCTGCTGCTACAGACTGACTTGCTTTGAAGCTGCTAATTAAGTTGTTGGTTAAGTTACCAAGTTGTGAGAAAAATTCGAATTAGCCACATGTTGGCTAGTACCTGCTAGTATCTGATAAATGGTAGTATCTAATACCTGCTAGTATCTGATAAATGGTAGTATCTAATACCTGCTAGTATCTGATTTATGGTTGTATCTAATACCTGCTAGTATCTGATAAATGGTAGTATCTAATACCTGCTAGTATCTGATAAATGGTAGTATCTAATACCTGCTAGTATCTGATAAATGGTAGTATCTAATACCTGCTAGTATCTGATAAATGGTAGTATCTAATACCTGCTAGTATCTGATAAATGGTAGTATCTGATACCTGCTAGTATCTGATAAATGGTAGTATCTAATACCTGCTAGTATCTGATATCTGGCAGCCAGATGTCCAACATGAACTCCTCTGACTGAGTTAAGGATATTTTGGGATCTTTGCTCTTGGAGCAGAATATAGTTGCATCTCTTAAAATACGAGAGGTGCAACCTCACAGTTGTCTGCATATATTGGTATCAGTTGATATCGGAAATTGGACATTAAGACCGGACAATATCGGTATATTGGATATCGGTAAAAAAGCAGACATTGAACGTCCCTAATCACAATCTAAGTTGGCACTTTTGTTTGCTGGCCGTAAAAACAAAAATCTACGCTATATTTTTTACTCAGGACACGCTGTTGTGCTCTAAAGCAAAAGAAGTGGAGCAGAGTAAAGAGCAGCAAGCAGAAATCGGATTCCTGAGCAGGATTGCCAGGAAACAGACCCCAGACCGGCAGGAGGACCCGGCGGAGTTCCTGCTCAACACGGCCAGGCTGCGAATCTGCCTGAACACCGCCGCTAATCTGCTGGAGAGAGTCAGCCTTCAAGGTGTTTTCAGCTTTATTCTCTTGTTTTGTTGCTGCACAAAAGCTGCCAATTTTAAAAATATTCAACTCAGTAGACATATGGAAATAAAGTGTCATGTTTCTAAGTTTAATTTATGTCTTAGGTGGAGAGGTGGAGGCTGTAAAGTACCTGCAGCAGGTGAGGGGAGTGTTTGAGTACGGTGGTAACGACTGGCTGAGGGTTTACCTGCTGCGAGCGCTCTACAGACGCTCCGGGATGGACTGCATACTGTCCCTGATGAACAGCCCGGCCTACCGGTGGATCTTCCCTGCAGAGCTGATCCGACTTCAGGTAGAAACATCTAAACACTGAGAGAAGAGTTTCCTGAAAATGTTCAATGCAAACTTTTCCTCATCACGAAACTTATTCAGAAATGTCTCGCACCAGCATTTGCTGATATTCCCATAATTAGCTAAATCAAGCAGAAAAGGTCACCATTAAACTTCCTCTCGTGTCTTTCAAATGAAGAAAACTATTTTTTATGGATGTTTTTTTTCCTCTTTTGCTTATTCTAAAAAACATTTATTTCTAAAAAATCTTTATTTGCCATTTTCTTGTATTAAATTAATATTTAAAATACATGTCTTATGTAAATCATTAATTACTGGGACAAATATTGTTTGAAAAAGGAAAATGTTGCATAAAGACAATCATTAAATAATTGTAGGTTTATTTAGATTTTTTGCTTCATAAATGAAATAATAAGCTAATATTTTCCTCTTTACTTGTTTTATGTTGCTTTCAGCTAATCTAAATATTATTTTTTATTTTCAGACTTCAGACAACTTTATATATCCCGTTAGGAAGTTCCTTTAGGGAAATTGAGATTCCAGACATTAATCACATAACAAAGGAATTAGAGAAAATGAATTCATAAAAAAGAGAGAAAATGGGGGGTGCTCAACACCATCTAAGGCTGTCCTGGTTGGTACAGAAATATAAAAACATAAAAGATATAAATAAATATATGTTTATATTAATAGTATTAAATGAAAGTGGAAATATACACGTTTGTATATATATACAATATATAAACAATAAGAACAATAAATTAGAGATGTATAATAACCAAATTAATGATATTTCTATATATGATACGATAAATGACTGAATATGAATATGCTTTGCACATATAAGTATGTATATTTGAATAAACCTATATAAATATGAAAATATATATAGAGAGATATTTTTTTTAATTATATAAATGTATAAATATATATAAATAAAATAAATATATAATAGATATGACATAGAAATAAATGTAAATATAAATATAAGCAAAATTAAGCATTTCAGCGAATGGTTAACTGAACATAGATCAGCAGGAATCTCTGCAGAGGTCTTGATGAGACTTAAGCTGGTTTCTGAGAAGTTTTAGGTCTATTTAAATGAAAATCTTGTTTATTCTTAAAGAGGATGATTCCCACTAATGTGGACCAGTTCCTGTGCTGCGGGACGGCCTACAGAGCCATGAGAGACGCTGTGGCCCGGGTTCTGTTGGAGAACAAGTCCGAAACTTTTGAGACAGAGCTGCAGGTGAGAAGACTTACAGAGGGACTGATGATGATGATGATGTTTTGTGGGTAATTGTTATTATATTACTTAATAACCACTAGATGTCAGCAATGCCTTCTTACTTATTACATGAATGAATGTTTGTTATTAGTCATTAAATAAGTGACCGGACGAAACAACATGTGGAAACACTTTTTAATGAGCTTCAGTTTAAGTGTAATTATATTAGATATTAAGCACATTAAACAACATTTTAAGTTCTTTTATGTGTTAATTGATAGGAAATTTTATTTGTATAGCCCACATACATATGAAAACTAAAACATCTTTAAATATCTTCTTTTTTTTTTTTTTACAATGTTGAATTTCTCTTCTGGGATAAATAAAGTAATTTTATTCATTCATTTTAATTCATGTGATTTATTATCTGTTTATACACCAGAGTTCAGCTTGGCTTAAATTACATTTACAGTTGTCATTATTCGTAGCCTCCAATTAAAGAAGGGAAAGAAATCATTTGTCAGTGAAATAAGTTGAAATTCACAGACGTAATAATAAATAAAAATTCTATGAAAATCATGATATTGATTTTGAATTGTGGTTCAACAGAAATATTAAAAACAAACACACAAAAAATAAAACAAGTAAACAAGCATGATGGGGCTCTGTGGCTAAAACTTTTTTGAGCAACACTTTGAGGCAATCTCTGCAATCAGGTGTTTTCTGTAACGTCCAATCAGATTTCTACACCTGTTAACAGGCATTTTTGTCCACTGTTCATGGAAAGGTGCTCTGATGTGTCTGGGACAGTTTTGTTTATTTTTATTTTTATTTTTTTATTATTTCCAACCACAATTCAAAAGCAATGATTTATTTCACTAAATTCTAATTTTGTAAATTTTTATTTATTATTCGTTTCTTTAGTTTCTTGTTATTTAAATGACTATAGTGAATTTAGTCTTTTCTTTAATTGGAGGGTATGAATAATTTTGAGGACGACTGTGCATCCTGTAATTAAAGTTTTAATACTAACTTGACTTGTTTTACACTTTTGTGCTTCTTGCTCAGACTTCCTAGCAGATAAATAGTCAGTTTTAGATGACGCATATCTGTTCGTATTAGATCAGCTGTAATGTTGATTTTTTGTTCTCTCCATAGAAGCTGAGAGGTTCTCGGATCAGTTTTGTGGCTCTGGCCCTGTTCAGACACATCACTTGCCGCTACAAGTCACCAGACCCCAACATACGTCTGTCTTCACAGGTATGTCCCACATAATGTCCAATATTTTACAGATATTTCATAGTATCGACTGAATTTTTTGTTGCATTTGTAATAGAAAAACTCTTTTGACATCTGAAATTTAGAATAGATTACAAGTAAAAGATGAGCCTAAAAAGTATAATTACCTTTAAAGGGGAAGTTCTATATTTTTTTTTTAACCTGGACCTACACCAGTGTTGGTGTAACTTGAATTCTTTCAGGAGATATTTAGATCCACTCCAGATCAGCGTATGTCCAATATAATGGAAGTGATGCGGGCAACCTCACGCAACCTCTAAATAAGGCATTATCTGCCACAAACTCCTTTATTTCACCTATGTTTTGTTACAAAACATTAGTCAGACCCCCCTGTGAGCTCGAAGCGGCTTTGAGTTGCTTATTTGTGGTGATTCGTCCTTATTTACAGACATTTACTCGCTATGGCGTTGCTATTCCAGCTCACAGGGGGGTCCGACTAATGTTTCCTAACAAAGCATTGGTGAAATGAAGGCGTTTGTGGCAGATAATGGTCTTATTTAGAGGCTGCGCAAGGTTGCCCCATCACTTATTGGACATACGCTGATCTGGAGTGGATCTAAATATCTTATGAAAGAATTCAAGTTACACCAAAACTGTCTGGGTGAGTAAATGAACGTATTTCATGCTAGAAAATAGGTCCAGGTTGAAAAAAAAAACGAACTTCCCCTTTAAAAACAGTAAGAGGACACAGTCTACATCCTGTATTAAAAAAAAATCAAGCTACTACATTAAATGTCTATTTTCTTTTTTTTGTGTCTCTGTACGAACCAACAGGAGAGAGCGAGACTAGAGGATCTCATCAGAAACATCAACCCGAGGGAGTTCAGGGAGTTCTGCTCATCTCTGCTGTCCAATCATGTCGGTGGATCCGGCTCGCAGCTCCACATCAGCCCAGATCTGTCAGTTCAGAGACAAACCCTCCTGGAGCTGCTGGTCCACCTGGACTCCGTTCTTCTCTGTGGAAACCATCTGCTGGCTCCTCTTCATCAGATAGCCTTCCAGCCTGAGAACATCACGGTGAGGCCCAAAACCCCGAAGATGTCACACTGTTATCATGAAAGGGACTAGAGGCAGGAATTGTGAAAGAATAAACAAGCATGTCCAGTTTTTTAAAAAACAAAAAGAACGAGCACACCCACGTCTCCGTTGCCATAAACAGGCTGTGTGCTGCATAATTTGCTGCGATTCGGTGGCTGAATTTCCCGCGCTGCCCTGTAGATGTGATGTCAAATGACACTGCATCTGGGTCCTCGACAGTTTTGATACAGGAAGGAGACGGTCGCAGTGAATTCAAACACTGTAAGCGATAGTTATGGATTCTTCTGCCGTCAAAAAACGATCCAGATCAACTGAAAGACACTAAAAAGTGAAACTACAAATGCGGGCATGAAAAAGTTCCCCTTTCTGCCGACTGCCAGCCACTTACCAGCAACTTGTCTGCTAATTCAATCGCACAGAGAAACGCCTGTGTGCCCAGGAGAAACGATTTCAGAGCATAAATGAACGCCCGGAACAAGGACGTTTCCACACGCCAAGTTTGGACACCGTGCGTGATGACGTATTCGCGGGACAAATCGTTTAGCCAGTGATAGTGCAGTAATAAGTGCACTATTACTGCACCACTTCTGGCAGAAAAAGAAGGAACTTTTTCATGCCCGCATCTGTACGAAGAAAAAGACTTTATCAGCGCAGTAAACGTTATAGCTTCAGTTTGTGCACGCTCCCGTGACGGCTTGGCTCGTGGCTGCAGCTACCAGTTGCGGCAGTCGCGAGTCTACATTAATTTTTTAATCTTGCCTAAAGTCCCTTTAAATTGTCAGACTCCGTTATAACTTGGTGATTCCAAATAATAAACAATCGGCCATGTTGACATGACGAGTGAATTTCATGAGAAGTTCGGACGCCAGCATGAGCTCACATTAATCCCCTGCTTAAAGTTTAATTGGTTACCAGGCAACGTTGCGCAGCTGGAAAGATGGACACAAAACCACATCCAGCTTCACTTTTGTCTCAGTTTCTGTTGTGGGATTCCCTCACGCTCTCCGGAGTCCAGAGTTTTCCCCCTGAAAATAAACACTAGACTTGTGTGAGTGAAATCCGGCTTTCTGCACTTTTGGGCCTCTGCTTTCGTGTGGTGGCGACCGTTTTTTCCCCAACTCCCCCTCCCCTGACTGTATTTTGCCTTTTCCTTTTGTTTTGCTGTGTTCTGGACGTTTCTGGGTGGAGATTTGCGTGTTGTCTCCAGGACTCTCCCTTTAACGATTATTTGGTTTGCTGTTCTTCTTTTGAATTTATTGAAACACGGTGTGGAAAATACAGCAGTTAGCAGTCAGTGCTGTTAAAAGGGCTTTGAGGCGATCGCATCTTTGGGTCATAAAAAAAGATGCATCTACAGTTATTAACATGGAAAGGAAGAGAGTGGTGGTTGCAGAGCAGAACATTAAAACAAACACACAAAAATAAAAATAAAGTCATAATTCTGACTTTCAGAGCAGAAAAGTTTTTTTTTCTCCAAATTATGAAAAAAAGTGAGAATTCTGACTTCTTTTCTCAGAACATCAACACAAAAAAATCTCATAAAAATGTTAAAAAAACAAAACAAAAACTGAATTCTGCCTTTTTCTCGAATATTATTATTAGTAATAGTAATAATAATGATAGTAATAATGTTCTGGAAAAGTCAGAACTCTGAGAAAAAAAGGCAGAATTTTTACTTTTTCCACAAGATAAAAAAAATTTCAGCAGGCTTTTTTTTTTTTTTTTTTTCAATTTCTGAAAAAAAAACCCAAACTTTTTTCTCAGAGTTTAATTTTGTCCCTCAGTGGCTCTAATCCTCTTCTGTACATAGCTATCCTCTTGTTTTGATTCATTTTCTTTTCACTCCAAGAACTTGTTTCTGCCGACGATGCCTGATGATCACACCAGTGAAGCCAGACACTGGTTGAACAAAGAGAGGAAACTCCAAGCGTATCGTAAGTATTTTAAAGTCTTAAATTAGTTATTTTTCATGTCAACAGGTATTTAAATGTGTTTTTCTTTGTCTTTAGAATGTCCGAACGGACATATTTGCTTCGTGGGGGAGGTGAGGATCTTTATGCGTTCTGTCCTCATGTCAAACATTGAGGGTTTTTTCAATAAAAAAGCAATAATTTAAATATTACCTTGTCTCAAAGTGTGGAAGACCGGTGGTCAAATCACAATGTCCTGACTGTGGGCTTCCTATTGGAGGAGATAGACACGTCCCAGTTGACGGCTTCACTCAGACTCAGCTCACACAGCAGAGGTGCTTCCTTATTCTGTTAATCAGAACTTTCTGTGTTATTATAAGTTTGATTTTAATTTGTGTCCCTTCATGTCTGAAATGTCAGGGATCAAACTCGGACAGGACACGTTCTCGGCGAGGCTCATCAGAGGTCCGAAGCTCCAGAAAGACGGTTGACTTCTGCTCAGTCCTGCATCCTGCGGCTCCTGACGCACCTCGCCATGCTT
This sequence comes from Atherinomorus stipes, assembly GCA_023101725.1. NCBI lineage: Eukaryota > Metazoa > Chordata > Actinopteri > Atheriniformes > Atherinidae > Atherinomorus > Atherinomorus stipes. The sequence goes on along the minus strand of JALJCO010010528.1, from coordinate 102,701 downwards.
CAAGGCGCCGTACGAAATGAAAGAGTGAGGCTGAGTCTGATTTCACGCGTCACTGCTTTTATAAAAAGCGGCGCCGTCTGATGAATCCTGCGTCACGTGTTCACCGTAGAGAGTTGCTGACATGATCCAGCCCCGGCCATGGGATGTCCTCAGCTTCCTGTGGAGCCACCTGCAGAAGGACATGGCGGTGCTGGGGAAGACTCTGGATCTGAACATGGACAACGCGGCCGTCACAGTTCATTTGATCCTGACGGGACTTCCTGCAGGTCGAAGCCGCTTCCAACGACTTTCAGCTCAGCTGATCAGGAGAGAAATACGTGACATCAGCTGCTTTCTGTTACTGCAGGTGGCCGGGGCACGAGACATGACCTGTCCTCCAGACAGGGACGGCAGCAGTGGGAGACCCTCATCTGCGACTCCGCCATCAACCCCGTGCTTCAAGTAAAAAGCAGCTCATGCTTTATGAAATGAAATGAAAAAATACTTTATTTATCCCAGAAGGGAAATTCAACATTGTACAAAGCTCGCTTTTTTAAAAAAAAACAATATAACATATTAAATATAATATAATATAATATAATATAATATAATATAATATAATATAATATAATTGTTATATTATATAATTTATTTTTCATTTATTTGTTTGTTTTGAGCAAAACTTAAAAATATTTAAATGCGTGAAACTAATGGTCAGCAAATTCCATAATACAGAGATAAGCTAAACAAGATACAAATTGCTGCACACATAGAAAATTTCAGTATGTTCTGCACAAAAAAGGAGTGGGAAGAAGAAAACTTATTAAATCCCACCCCATCTCACACACATACCACAAGAAAAAAAAAATCTTGCTTTTCCTATCTCAGTAATAAGAAAACATCTTTTTTTAGAATCTTAAATAAGGCAAAAGCTAGTCAGCAAATCAGGAAAAATGAATAAATGATACACTAATACCATCTAAATGATAGCCTACATAATTTGCCCTACATTATATACAGCACATTTGAAAAAAAACAAAAATCATCACATACCAACAATGGTAATGAAAGTAACAAAATATATTATATAGTAATATATAATATATTACTATATAAATAATATATAATATGTAATATATAATTATATAGTAATTATATAGTAATATATATAGTAATATATAATATAATATTTAAGTCTGAATCAAGACTCCTGACGTTTTAAGTAGATGAATTTGGGGACAAACTTTCACTTTTTTTCTGCTGGTTTTCAGGATTTACAGAAGAACCTGGCTGAAGGTCAGGACAGGATCAGCGCTGATGATGGACTCTCTGGAAGCCCGCTCATGACTCTGCTTTTCGGGGATCCTGAGAAGATGTTATCGCTTCCCTCAAACTGCCCGACACATCGCTCATCCTTCTGGACTCTGCGTGAGACGATGACGGTGGAGCGTTTCTCTCAGCTGGTGGGACAAACGCAGGGACGCAGCTCTTTAACTCTGCTCTGCTTGTTTGTGAGGAAGGTAAGGACCATCACTGATGATATGATATGATACATTTATTTATTTTATTCAATTATCCTTTGTTTTGCCAGGAAGATGCTCTCGAGTAGAGATCAACCAATATAGATGTTTTAAGGCCGATACTAGGGCTGGGAAAAAATATCAATACACTGAAATATTGTGATTTTTTCATATGCTGATATCATATAAATATTTAAAATTGTGGTATCGATCTGTTTTACAAATGAAATCTTGCGAGATTTCAGCGTTCAGTCAAGAAATCTTGCAGGTTTTCATCAAATCTCGCAAGATTTCATCGTTATCTTATCGTTAAACTAGATCAATATCGCATTTTTGAATATCTATATGAAATCTGCATATGAAAATATTGCAATATTTCAGTGTATCAATTTTTTTTCCCAGCCCTAGTACATACTGATATATTTCTCATCAGCCTCAGCCATTGGCTGATACAATCTGCCAATATTTGGGATTGATACTGCATTATCAGTATCGGCCCCGTATGAATAGCATACCAGCACTCCCAGGATTTTCAGTTTCTCACTTCCTCTAGAGTTAATTGCCCCACCCACTCCCTGCTGCATGTTCCCGCCCACTTCGGCTTGTTGCCACCCCTTCTGAATGTTTGCTCCACCCATTCCTACTCATCCACCTGTTCATCCCTTTCACACAGAAGCTTTTGCTCCATTTTTATGTTCTCTTGCTGAATTTTTTCATATCAAAGCAGTTTTGACTTTGTGGAAACAGATGATGAAAATGAAGTGTGAGATGTACCTGATGTACCTTTATTTTCAGTTCACATCTGTAGTAATGATAGTATCTTTGTGCAACCGGCTGATATTTGGGGACGATACTGCATTTGACTCCCATATAAATATGTTGAAGGATACAATGGAAAGTAATTTTGCAGCTCTTTTGATATTAAAAAAAAAAGAACAAAGCACATTAAACAAATATATAAAAAAGAAACAGTGCACTAGTAAACAAATATTAAATAGAAACATCAAACATGTACTAAATATGTCCATAAAAAAGTCTAAATTATGCTGTATGGGAGTATCAGCCAGCACACCCAATGTACGCAAATATCGGCCTAAAATACCTGCCGGCCGATGTATCGCAGTCTTACATTTGTTTATTATACGGCTCTTTAGAATGCATTAGAATTCTCTATTGAGTCCGTTTCATGTTTGCAGCATCCGGTGGCAACCCTGTCTACGGAAGTTGGGATGCTGTGCATGCGTGCTGCCTTCGCCTATTGCTGCGTTACATTTTCATCGGAACTGGGAAGTGGGAACTGGGGGGTGACGTCACACCCGACCAACTTGCGTTCCAGCTCACTGGTCTGAAAACCAGTTAGCAGCCTAGCAAAACAACGTGTTTGCTAAGGCTATTGTTATTAGCTGTTGTTGGCACAGCAGGCGTTGTAGTTCACATATACGACATGAAAAATGTGAATTACACTACAGCAGCTTCCCCCTACATCTGTATAAACCAATACTACGTGTACGACTGATTTATGCAACAAAATATAAGTAAGAAGTGTAAATAAATGTAACATTACAGAAGCTTCTAAAACTGCTAACACTGGGCGCGGCCATCTTTAAATCTGAACTCGGAGCTGCGAGAGTTGTCCGACTTTCCGAGTGGGGAAATCCGACTTCAGGGGCGTTCCAGTTGAAACTTCCTACTCGGAACTGGGAATTTCCGACTTCCGAGTTCAAATGGAACGCAGCATATGATTGGCCTGTTTTTCAGCAGCATATAGTTCCCCTGTTGAATGCCGTCTAGTCCGTCCTTCGTCATGAAATCGGCTTCTCGTTTGTACTCGATCGGTTGTGTGGGTCACGAAACGTAATTGGAAAAAATCCAAAGTTAATGAGTTCACTTTCGCTAAGTGGTGCTAGTTGGAACCCCGAGATAACAGCAACTAAGCTAAGCTAAGCTAAAGTCAGTGCTGCCAGATTCAGAGAATGACTGGGTTCGGCTAGAAAACGCTTCTGCCCACTTGTCCAACTCAGGGGGCTGTGGGGGGAGGCTCAATTTCACCCAGAGGTGGCATATGCCTTTAAGGATTCACCCTCTCTCAAACGAAAAAGACAAAAAGAAGACCACTAGAAGACCAGTGGCAAGACGCATGCAGCTAACAGCAGAGGAGGAAATGTCCAGTTCAACATACAGAAATAACCGGTGCCAGGCCAAATTCCAGCCGCCATGACTCAACTAACAAACGTTGCTAAGCAACAAGTGCCCCGACTGTGGGAAACTATTTTATTCTAAGTGTAAAACATCAGAAAGTTATTTGACCCTTGGAAAAATAGAAGACTTTAATTTGAATTAGATTCTTTGCAAGTAGCCGTATAATAAGCGGGATAATGTCGGGAACGGAGGTCATTATCAGGAAATACTGACCGACAGGGCGAATGCAGACCCTGACGCGAAAAGTGTAATCAAACTGGAAGAGAAGTCTAAAAGAACATCAGGTTTTCTGTTTAATTTCATTTTTATCTCATTCTGTCTGAACTTGAGGTGGAACAAAGTTCTCGTACATCATACAGTTCCTGTTTAAACTACAACTCTGAGGCAGCGAAATGCAAGAGTTTTGTTGCATTCTGGTCACATGATAACAGAGTTTTGAAGGGGTAAGAATATATCTGACACCAGCCAACACATCCAACGTATCGGCCGATGCCGATACCTGGAACAAAGCACAAATATCGGCCTGAAATATCGGTCGATCCATACTCTTGAGCAACTTGAAACAGGACTTGACACATAAAATCAGACATTTTCAGGCTTTTGTGGCTCTAAACAAAGTGATAGAGTTTTTTTTAACTTGTTGTCTCTTCAACCACACAAATATTAACTCTCAACCACATTTTTCTTTATTTACATTGTCAACATACACCTACCAAGATGTTTCCACATCTCCTGCACTGTTTTTATGTCAGATACACTGCGTGCGGCAGCTTCACCACCTGCCTGAGTTGGCTGCTTTACTGTCAGACCTGACGAGGGTGACCTCCGGCTCTCCTCCTCCGACCGTCGCGCAGATGTTACAGCAGATACCTGCAGGTATGGCAGCTTCCTCTCTTTAGATGAAGACGTGCAAACACAAACTGAGATTTTTCTCTCCATCTTCATCAGGGTACCAGAAGAAGATGCTGACAGAGAGAGTGGAGCGATTCATCAGAGTGTGGAACTGCCTCAGAGCAGAGGTGGCCAACAACTGTAAGCATGTGGTTGTTTATATTTCACCATAAGCACTAAAGAAAAAGATTATTTAAAATTATTTAAGCAATAATGCTGACTTTTCTGTTTTAATTGGCTGTTTTCATGTCTTTAAACTAAAAAAACAGGCTGAATGTGTGATGACAGGCAGCATGTAGCAGTAAAGAAACATGTAGCCAAGTAAAAACATATGAAACCTTTCCAGACTTGTGCAGAAGCTGAGAAATAAAAGGTTTCAGTGGACAGTGACGGCATCTCAGAAGGCTGTTTTCAGATAAAAACACCTTTTTTTAAATGGCGTTGTAGTTTCTTGTACGTATCTGTACAATCTACCAGATAAACTATCTTAATTCTGAACGAGGAAGCCATGTCTGCATGCGCGTGCTTCACGACTACTTCATTTGCTTTTGTGTGTACAGCGGCAGATTTTGGAGTGGATGTAAAGCTTTGTGAGGAGGAGCTGACTACTGAGAGCTCAGGAGAGTTTCTGACGCCGGGCCGACACGGACCGGGTTCTTGCCTCCGCACTCTGGTGGACTTTCTGTCGGAGACTCATAACAGCCTGGTGAGGGAGGCCAGGAGGGTGAGCCGCTATAAAGACAGGTCAGTTTTTCAGCTGTTGATTCACGTCTGCAAAACAGCTTCAGCTTTATTCATCTTCTGTTTTATAAACATGAAAAAAGACATTTTTTAAATATCAGATTCAAAATTAATTTTCCCTGAACATTAATTTGGCATGGACATTTCATTCTTTTTAAAAATGGAATATAATGTCAGTTATGATATTACTTCTTGACATTATTTTTATTTATTTATTTTTTAATATCAGAATCAAAATAAATGTAATTGTCCCTGAAAAGAAATTTATCAACTTTTTTTTTTCTTTTTAAAAATTGAATATAATGTCAGTTATGATATTACTTCTTGACATTATTTTTATTTATTTATTTTTTAATATCAGAATCAAAATAAATGTAATTGTCCCTGAAAAGAAATTTATCAACTTTTTTTTTTCTTTTTAAAAATTGAATATAATGTCAATTATTATAATAGTTTGTGACATTATCATTATTAATTTTTTAATTATTATTATTAAAATATCAGAATCAGAATAAACTTAATTGTCCCTGAAAAGAAATTTTTCATGTTTCTTTTTTTTTTTCTTTTTTAATTGAATACAGTGTCAATCATGGTCATATTTCTTGAAATTATTATTATTATTATTTTAAATATCATAATCAGAATAAACTTTGTTGTCCCTGAGAGGAACTTTGTCATGGACATTTTTTTCTTTTTTAAAAATTCAATATAATGTCAAATATGATAATATTTCTTGAATTTATTTTTATTCTATTTTATTTTTATTCTATTTTGTTGCCAGATAATCTGATATTTGCCTTTTTGACAGTCCACCTCAAAGACAATAAAACACCCTTCACTGCAGACAGCCTCATCAGATCACCTACATTTAATATCAGAACCCATCCAGGCTTTGTGGTGGACTTTTAAGCTTTGGGCTGATTCATTTTTGTCCCAGCTGTAGATATAGTCTTCTCAGTTGTGTGCTCTCATGCAAATGTCATAGAAACAATAGCTGCAGCGTGTTAACTTCCCACTAAAATAGTCGTGTATGTCCCCAGTGATTACAGCGTTCCTTTAGAGAGAATATCAGAGACCCAGCTGACCCTCTGCCACCCCGAGCGAGAGCTGCTGCCGCTGGTTTTAGCGAGCTGCAACTACACTCTGCAGAAAGGTGGGGAGACTGGCAGCAGCTACGACCTGCCGGGAATCCAGACCCAGCTGGCTCGTCGCTTCCTGGCCGGAAAACCACTTATCAAAGCGGTAAAAGCCCAACCTGATAATGCAGCTGCATGCAGATGTGATGCAGAAAGCGCTATGCTGACCCGCACCTCCTCTGTCCCACACAGGACACCTCCAGGTACCTGAACCGACACCTGCAGGATTTCTCTCTGGTTCTGTCTGAAGTCAGAGACAAGATCCATCAGGTAAAACATTTCACTGATCTGTGACCTTCACCGTTTTACAACGCGAGTGCTGTCGTCTGGAACGGACTAATGCCAGCTGGAGAATGTTCACACTGCTTTCCCCGGTTGGATTTTTGTGAGGCCACACGGTTAGAGGTCACATTCCTTCCATCTGCTGCTGACAGCCTCTGCGTTCATGTTGCAGGAGGCGTTGAAGGGCTCGGTGAGCAGCGCCGCCAGGACTGTGCTCCGCTCTTACACGGATGTGTGCGACGCCGTGTTCGTGGTGGAGATCGGCCTTCGCTTTCTGGGGAAGACGGGTGGAGATCCACAGGGTCGACTCCTGTCGTACCTCACTGATTCGCTGAAGTTGGGCCACCAGATTTCCAGCCCTGTCGCCAAGGTATAAACATCCAGAGCCGCAGTTATGTCTGTTACATCCTTTCCTCCCTGAGATCAAATATTTCCTTTCTTATTTCCTTAGAATTTTCTTAGAAATGTACTAACTCGTTTTTTTTTCTGATATTCTTTTTTTTTTTTTTTGCATCTTAACAAAATCGCAGCACCTGATGTTCAATATAGGCTTTTTTTTTTTTTTTTTTTTTTTTTTTTTTACCAATATCCGATATACTGATATTGTGCAACTCTTAAATTCCAACATCAACTGATGACATGAAATGAATGAAATGAAATGAAATGAAAAATACTTTATTTATCCCAGGAGGGAAATTCAATATGGTAATAAGCTCATACTTTTTCTTTTCTAAACAATATAATATTGTTAAAAGAAAAAAAAATTGATACCGATATATGCAGACAACTGTGAGGTTGTATTTCTCATATTTTGAGAAATACAACTATATTCTGCTCTGAGAGCAAAGATCCCAAAATATCCACAACCAGAGGAGTCCATTTTGGACATCTGGCTTCCAGATACTAGCAGGTATTAGCCAACATGTGTCTAATTCGAATGTTTCTGACAACTTGGTAACTTAACCAACAACTTAAAACCAGACATATTATCAGCAGCTTCAAAGCAAGTCAGTCTGTAGCAGCAGCAGCTGCACCGTAGTCACATGACTCTGAAAGGAATGCTGGGAAATGAAGTTCTTCCACAATAACAGGGAATTTTATACATGCTGGACTGCTGCTAATGGAACAAAATCTTGCGAGATTTCTTTTTTTCAAAATATTGGCCCAAAAATATTATACCAATATTTTCCGATATCACATTTTAATGCCAATATCAGTTGATATCAGACTAATATAAAGAAATTTGGGATGTTCGAAACAAAAATGTCTTAAAACCCTGTGTATGTAGTCTGTATTGTTATAAAAGAATTATTGTTGACTGTTAAGGATAGACTGATATAGCCAGCTGATATTCTAGGCCAATATTTGCATTTTTGCTGATATTGGCATCGGCCGATACATCGGCTATGTTGGCCGATACCCCCACACAGCATAATTAACAGACCTTTTTATATATATATTGATTTACAAGTTTGATTCTACTTGATTTTTTTATATATATCTATTACAAGTTTGATTCTATTTGATATTTTTTCTTTTTATATATCTATTTGAGGTGCTTTGTTCTTTTTTATATTAAAAGAGTTGTAAAATTACTTTTCACTGTATCCTTGATTATATTAATTTGGAGTCAAATGCAGTATTGGCACCAAATATCACCGAATTGTATCAGCTAGGCTATGAAATATTGTGTCGTTTGTCCTAAAATTCTTAATTCAGTCCTATTAAAATCAACTCATGAAGGATAAAAAGTTTTATATACCAAAACAAAAAGAAAACCAACAACTAAAAACGACTTTTACAGTTGTAGCTTTCCTCAAAGATTTGACGCTTTTGCAGGAGCTTAACCTGACAGATGAAACACATTTGTAATGATTTTTCTCTTTAATTTTAGCTAAAGTAATCTGTTTCTCTTTAGGGTCTTGGTGAGAGCAAACTGGAGCACAGCATCTTCACCTGGCAGCTCCTGACATGTTGGAAGTCTGAACTTATGCTGAGCCGGAAGCAAGTATGTATGAATAAAATCAGAAAATTCCAGGAATTTATAGGAGGAGATGGAGGAATGCTTACAGCTGGAAAACCACTGAGGCAATTTAAAGACTTGAAATTCCACGTAAAAACTCTGTGACCACAGAGAGTGATTTGTGTCGGTACTTTCACTTGTGACCCCTCGTAGCTGCCGCTGACCCCAGACCACACCACAAAGACCTCAGTTTTACTGGCTGTAATCTGCTGAAAGTGTGCCATCTGACACTGCAGGCGGCCAGAGTTTGACCCCTGTAACTCCTTTTACATTGAAGATGCAGTTATCGAGCTTTTTCACCAGACTAATACCAGAAAAACACTGAATTGAGACGTCAAACATCCAGGACATACACAAACTTTGCCATTCATGACCATGTTTCAGGATCCGTTTCAGAAGCTGTCCTCAGAGTTCCAGCAGAAGCTGTCGGAGGAGGAGCGGAGAGGGTTGAGGGCTTTTCTCGCCGTCACAGATGTTGAGACCTTTGCTTTGGAGCTGCATGAAATTCTGCTGCTGAAGACGAGCAATGGCATCCCAGACCAGAACTACCAGCCTCACTGGGAGTAAGCACGAGCCGTTTGTGTGATTTTTCTGTTAAAACAACTCATCTACCACTCAGGGTTCAAGCATTGGATGGAGGTAACTCCATAAGGATAGACCGATACTTCGGCCGGCTGATATTTTAGGCTGATATTTACATTTTTTGCAGGTTTCTGCTTCGGCTCATACGTCAGATGTGTTGGCAGATACCCCCACTCAGCATAATTTACAGACTTTTTTACATATACAGTCATCCTCAAAATTATTCATACTCTCTAATTAAAGAAAAGGCTAAATTCACAATAGTAATTTAAATGACAAGAAACCAAAGAAACCAATAATAAATAAAAATTTACAAAATTATAATTTAATTAAATTAAATTTTGCTTTTGAATTGTGGTTGGAAATAATATTAAAAAAAACGGTTCGATACGAATACTGTACATGTATTGTTACACCCCAAATATAAATATATTTGTATATATATATATATATATATTTCCTTGAATTACCACTTTTCTAAAAATATGGTCATTTTTAATCATGTGACTAAAAGTGACAGAAAAGAAATTATAGAATGCCTAAAAGCTGTTTTTGGCAGTACAATGCCACAACTATTGATATAAGAACTTAATAACCAAGAAAAGTTATCAAGAAAAGCATGGAAAATTAATTGATATCAGTTCTTAAATTAAACTCTTATGAGCTATTTTTGTTGTGATCATTATATTTGTCCGGACAAATGTACTTTTAGTAGTACCAGGCATTAAAATGACCAATTAATATGAAAACAAGGGTGGTCTCTTCATTTTTTTCCAGTATGATGTATGTATAATTTATTACAGGTTTAATGTTTCTGTTTAATATTTGTTTAAAATGCCCTGTTTCTTTTTTATATATTGAGTTGAGGCTCTTTGTTCTTCTTTTATATTAAAGAGTTGTAAAGTTACTTTACATTGCATCTATTATATTAAATTGGGATTCAAATGCAAATAGTGGCAGGTTGTATCGGCCATCGGCTGCAGCTGGTGATAAAATATTGGCATCGGCCCGAATAAAAATCTGTATCGGTCGATCCCTTCTCATCAAATGGTAAAATAATCCTATAACATTTGCTTACGGACAGTTTGGGTACACAGTGATTTTAGAAAAGTGTCAGTTCAGAGATGACCACCCGAGTCTAAAGGAATCCATTGATTCCTGGCAGCTTTAATCAGAAGTGTGGAGGTCTCAGCTGGGGTTCCCCTTCCCTCTGGGATTTGAAGCCTTTTGACTTCCAGGATCAGAGCATGACCCCTCCAGGCAGCCATCTGTCAGGGGATTGCAGCTTAAGTTGTAGCCCCTGCATCACAGGTCATTCCTGTTGAAGAAGCAGCTGGGCACGGGCTCAATAGGAATGCTTGGGGTGAAAACAATGGATGCAGCGCTAACAGTTGTTTTCTCCATGTCCCCCCTCCCTGCTGTGTGCAGCATCAGGTCCACCTTAGAGGTCCATTTGGAGCAGAAAGACCTTCCACCTCTACTCGGGCTGGAGTCTTTGCCAGAGGAGATCATGCTGGGACAAGGAGCTGACGTGTGGCGAGCAGCTGTGGAGTTTAAAAGAAGATAAAACTTGGATTAAGGCTGTCATTCCATTGATTTAAGAGATTATGATTTATTTTGCCTTTCTATTGTGAAGATATTTTAGAGTTATTGTATTATTTGAGATGTTTTATGTCATCACTTATTATGTTTACTGTGTCATCATTAAAAATTGAACCAAAATTAGTTTTTTTGTGGTTTCCAATCACTTTAATGTGAAAAATGTCAGTTTGCCATCACGCCTCCTTTTGCAAAGTCAACCAAACCGTTACTGGAGAGACGCTTCTTGGTTCTCGTTTAATAGATGGGCATGTCCTCCCAGCCAATCAGATGCCAGTGTTTGGAAACGATGCCACACATCTACCAATTAGAAGCGTGAGGGGGCGGAGTCTGTGCGTGTTGTTACCACAGCGATGATGTTTCGCGTTATTTGGTTTACGGTGTTTGTACTGCGAGTCCGCGGAGTACTTTCACTGCTTATCAAGAGGATTGTGTAGCGGATAAAATCACCACCGTAAAGCAGAGGGGGGATTATCAGCGATGGTGCTTTCCAGCTCATGAAGTAAGTCGTTTTTACTCAGCAGCCAACGTTTTTTCTTCTCTTTTCCCCCCCGAGGTGGGTCGGAGGAATGTTAAAAATAACTGTTAGCTTGTAATGCTCCCACTAGACTTCACTTAAAAACCATCTATTTGTATTTTTTGCGCCTTAGTCGTATTATTATGGAGTTTCTAACCGTTACCGTGTGACGGTTTGAATATTAAACTGTAATCTTGGCCAACAAGGTAACAAAATCGAGCGAAGGTGTCTAATCACCTTTAATAACGTTTTAATAACAGCTTCAGATTAACGTTTGCAGTTTTCTAGCAAACGTTGACAGGTGTTGCATCAAATTTTCTCCCCCATCACACCCCCCTGTGACCTTGATTTTCAGATATCTAAAACATATTAATCGTGCTCTGTGCAGTTGTTTTGATAGCTGTTCCCAAACATGGTGGTGACTTTATCATAAACTGTGTGATTTGTTTAACTTGTGACCTGCCAGCTTTTGTGAAACTTGAAAAGAAATAATCCCTAAATCTCTTGGCTTACCAGAAACATTAAAGTTTCTGTTTTCATCTCAGTTCATGCATAACAACTACCATCTTAAATATGAGCCAGGGTATTATGTAACATTCATGCTCCGGCAATACAGGAAAAATGCCAAAGGTATTTGGGTTACAGAATCTTACTGGGTACAGAATTTGATTTTACACCTGCAGCTTTACTGTAATAAACCATGGTGTTTTATAGATATTAGGGATAGACCGATACCTGGGATGCACAATATTGGAATTTTGGACGATATCCAACATGCCGATATTTTAAAACCCATGTGGCCGATATCGATACCGATATTAAAGTTTAAAAATAAATGATGTAATACTCATTCCTTGTGCAAAATTAGAAAAAATACCTTAACTTGTTATGTTTAACAAGTCAAACTTAATTTGTTTAAACAAAACTAATAGGATATGTGCATTATATCCTAGAACGACCTGGATTTTCTTCTCCCTGAGGAAGAAAAAACATAAAAACAACACTCCAAAACAGGGGATATTTGGTTATTTACACAAATGACCGTGTATAAACTCTGTTCGCACAGAACATCCTAAAAGAAACTGTCTTTAGTCTTTTTAGGTTTTTTTCTTTTTAGATTTTAGAAACAGCGGTCTGATCGGTTAATTATCGGTGGGGTGGCCGATGTCCGATACTCAGTTTTAAGGCCGATAAAGGCCGATATATTTGATGTTTGGGGACGATATTTGAGGCTGATACTGCATTTGATTCCTAAATTGGTATAATGAAGGATACTATGAAAAGTAATTTTACAACTCTTTTAAAAGAACAAAGCACTTCAAATGAATTTATAAAAAAGAGACAATACTCTTGTAAACAAATAAATTTTATTAAATATTTAAAAAAGTCTGCAAATTATGCCATGTGGGGGTATCGGCCAACACGCCCGATGTATCGGCCGATGCTGATACCAGCAAAAAACACAAATCGGCCTGAAATATTGTGCGGCTGATGTAATGGTATATCCTTAATAGATATCATAAAAGACATTTAAAACTACAGCAGATTTTACATCTGGGGATCGACCGATACAGATTTAAAGGGCTGATAACGATACCAATATTTTCTCATCAGCTGATGGACGATACAATCTGCCGATATTTGTGGCCGATACTGCATTTGATTTCCAAATTTATATAATGAGGGATACAGGATAGATATTGCTAAGCTGTGCACTGCACTTTATTACTATCAATAATCATTTTTACCCTTTTTATTGTGTCTTAATTTTTTTTTTTTTTGATGGATGTATGTTGCAAGTATCTATCTATCTATCTATCTATCTATCTATCTATCTATCTATCTATCTATCTATCTATCTATCTATCTATCTATCTATCTATAATGAAAAGTAATTTTACAAATATGTTATAAAAATGAACAAAGCACTTCAAATAAAGATGTAAAAAAGAAACAGTGCACTTGTAAACAATATTAAACAGAAACATTTAACTTGTAATAACTATTTATGTATGATTTATAAAGTCTATAAATTATGCTGAGTGAGGGTATTGGCCAACACCGGATGTATCGGCCGATGCCAATACCAGCAAAAAACACAAATATCGGCCTAAAATATCGTCCGGCTGATGTATCGGTCTACCAAATCTGTCTGTTTTTTTATTTGTTGCTGTGGGAGACATACACCGGCTGCTCTTTCCTCTGCTGTGATTGCGGTTACTGTTTTCCAGGTTTTGACAGGATGCATACGACGCGCAGCCCCTCGTCCATCCCTACAGGTGTCCCAGGAGACAGCCCGGACCTCAGCCTGTCCGGCTCCCAGCTTTCCATGTCCAAAAGGCCGAGCAGCGCGTCACCGGGGAAGTACTTCTCTCGCTCTGTGTCGGTGTCTGTCGCTGGTGACAGCAGAGGCAAACGCAACACGCTGGTGAGTTGCAAACATCTGCTGATCCTTTACGAGTCAGAACATAATCAAATCAAGATGGAGGAATGAGGAAGTCCGCTGTCCTCATTTCAGATTTCTCTAACGCCTTTCACATCCACAGAGTGATGCCAACCTTGGCAGCTCCCGCTCCATTAAGAACCTGCGACGGTCCAACAGCACCACCCAGGTGAACCAGCAGGCCAACCTCAGCTTAAGGTGCAAACTCACACTTGCATGCACGCTCGCCGATGCAGCTGTGCACATGTAGAATAGTAGTGTCTCTTTGAGAATAATTATCTCATATTTTTCTGGGTCAAAGCAGTTTCCTTCATTTCTTATCTCTGACATTGATGCAGAAGCGTGTGCAGGACGGTATGTGCTGATTCATGTTCGCTGCAGCGCCTCAGGCAGCGCCAGATTGTAGATCTTAAAGTAAACTTTATAAGACGACACACGACTCTGCGATACGAAGGACGTGTTTTTGTAAATAACGACAACATAATTTGTGTGTTTTGGATTATTTGAGGTCAGAGTGGTGAAATATTCTGCGGTGGAGCGCTTTAAAGCCGAGCAGCAGCTGGTCGGCCTGGAGCTTCAGCGCTGCGAGTGGACAATGGGAACTCTGGCGCGCCGGGTCCTGCATGATAAAGAGTGGAGGGACGCTGGCTGTTACTGAAGTCAGGGGGTGCAGGAACTCGCTTTGTCCCATGTTAGAGGGGGAGGGCCAAGACCTCACGGGTCAGGTTACCCCCTCCACCAGGAGCCAGTGAAAGGAGAAGTGTGTGTGCACGCTTTGCTGCTATTGTCCGGCAGCTGCCGCCTCCTCTCTCAGCCGCTGAGGATGGGGGCTGAGGAGCTTTAAATTTAAAGACAGTCTAAATACACCCCCCCCAACACCCTGTCAAAGCCTCATCCCTCTGCTGCTCCACCCCCCTCCCTTCATCTACCACTTGTAAAGCGAAAACTAGAGGAATGTTCTGCCTGAATAGTGTCAGATAGCTTTTCACCGGGCCAGCTGGTCCCACCCCCCCCGAAGACCCTCACACTCATTTACTTCCACAGAGAGAAAGACCCTGCACAGATAGCAGACAGGAGGTCGCCCTGCATCTGTGCTTCATGATGGAGGGGGCCACCAGGATCAACATATGCACACATTTACATCACGGAGTTCCCCCGAACGGAGGGTCAGCTGCTGCATGCTGGATTCCAGAGGAAGAGACGGGATGAGCTCGTATCTGCAGCTGCCATGACAGCAGCTCATCAGCGAAGCTCCAGTTTCCGCCCCGCTTTCATTGTGCGAACATGCAGCTAGTTATCACGTTTAGTGGCAGATGTAGACACGATCTTGGCTCGCAGCTTCCACGTCGGCTCGGTTAATGAGTCGGCAGCTTAAAGATGTCTCAGGTTTTCTGAAATGAACCCCTCCGCTGGTTTGTGTGTGTCCAGTCAGGACCAGAGCGACGACTACCTGGCTCTGTTCGACAGCAGCTCGGATGGACGCAAGAAACTAGCCGGCCTCAGCAAGACCTCGCCGGATAGAACCACATGGAACATTCTGGTATTTACCATCAAAAACACTTTTACTTTGATGTATATTCTGAGGATAGACCGATACATCGTCCGGCCGATAATTGCGTTTTTTTCTGGTATCGGCCAATGCATCGATATGAGTTGGCCGATACCCCCACACGGCATAATTTACAGACTTTTTTATACACATTTATTACAAGTCTAATGTTTCTATTAGTTTTTTTTTTACAAGTGCAGTTTCTTTTTTATATATTTATTTGAAGTGCTTTGTTTTTTCTTTAATAGAAGAGCTGTAAATTTGCTTTTCATTGTATCCTTAATTATGTTAATTTGGGAGTCAAATGCAGTATCGGCCCCAAATATCACCAGGTTGTATCGGCTGAAGCTGATGAGAATATATCAGTATCAGCCCTAAAAAAAACTCTTATCGGTCGATCCCTAAAATTAAGTACTTTGTTCTTTTTTTTAGATTAAAATAGTTGTAAAATTACTTTTCATTGTATTTTTCATTATATATGAACTTGAGTGTCAATTGCAGTCTCGGCCCCTAATATCGCCAGAATGTATCAGCCATTGGTTGAGGCTGATGAGAAAATATTGGTGTCGGTATCGGCCCTAAAAAATCTGTATCGGCTAATTTGAAGTGCTTTGTTCTTTTTTTATATTAAAACAGATTAAAAATTACATTTTGTTGTATCCTTTATTATATTAACTTGGGAGTCAAATGCAGTTTCGGCCCCAAATATCATCAGATTGTTGTGGCCGTTGGCTGTGGCTGATGAGAAAATATCGGTGTCCGTATCGGCCCTAAAACGTCTGTATCGGTCGATCCCTAGTATATTTCCAGTCACATCAAACATGAAGTGTTTCCAGTACTGAGTGTGATTTAAACCCCAGTAGTTCAGGGTGCAGTAAGTGAATGTTTTGGCTTTTTAAGGATGATCAGCCCAGAGTTTTCCCCTCCCACTCGAGCTCTCGCAGCACCGGCAGCGTGGATTCGCCCACCAGCCTCAAGAAGAAAGAGCCTGGCGTCGCTCTAGCTGCCACCTTCACCGCCAACAACAGGTAAGCAGCGTCTTTATCTCTCCCACCCCGCTTAGCCCAGGTGTCTCCCAGGTGGTGCGTTTCTAGCTGCTTCTCATGTTTCATACCTGCTGATCACGGCATCTGATACCACCGCCTTCAGGAGTTCCACCCACACACTCGGTTCTCCTTCCACGGAAACATCCAGAAAATAAAGCAGCTGAGTTTGTAGTGAGACGTCATGCATGTCAGTGACTGACTGCTTTTCACAGGAGCAACAAGGGGGCTGTGGGCAACTCCGTCACCACCATTTTACACAACAACTACTCTGAGAAGCCGCTCACACCGAAGAGCTCCAACCAGAAGCCGTCCTTCAAGTACGTCCTGAAATATTCTGTGCCAGATATTAACGTCCCACATGGTTTCATCTTTTTAAAACGAGAGATTTCTGGTGATGCACGACAAGAAAAATTTCCACCGATACCAATAACCAATAATTGTCTGCTTCTCATGGCCAATACTGATAACCAATAAGTTCTTATTCTAAAATTTTATATAATCTTCATGTAATCTGCAGTTTGTGCTCTGGATGCAGCATGATATTTACGGTGATATTTAAGCAACTCTGCCTAATCTATAGCAGCGAATAAAGCGTTTGAGGGATTAAATGTTTTCTTTTTTTCAAGTAATCACACAAAAATGTGGTCAGGGATTTAAAAAAAAGAGAAGCAAGCGGATTTTTCACAAAACATACCTGCTATATACAGTTGTCCTTAAAATTATTCATATCCTCCAACTGAAGAAGGAGAAAATCAGCTGTCAGTGAAAGAAGTTAAAATTGACAAAAATAATAATTAATTAAAAAAAAAAAAAAAAATCATGATATTAAAAATAAATATTAAAAACAAACAAAGAAAAAAAATAAAACAAGTAAACAAACATGATGGGGCTCCGAAGCCAAAATGTTGTTGAGCAACACTTTGAAACAATCACTGCAGTCAGGTGTTTTCTATGACGTCCAATCAGACGTCTGCACCTGCTGACAGGTATTTAGTCCACTGCTCATGAACAAGGTGCTCTAATGTGTCTGGCCCAGTTTAATTTGTTTATTTTTTAAATTATTTTTTTCAGACACAATTCAAAAGGAACATTTTATTTCACTAAATTATAATTTAGTCAATTTTGATTTATTATTAGTTTCTTTGGTTTTTTGTTATTTGAATTACTCTTGTCAATTTAGCCTTTTCTTTTAAATGGAGGGTATGAGTAATTTTGAGGGTGACTGAATGTGTGTATATATATATATATATATATACATACATACATATGTTAATAACGGTCACTTACAATTTGATATTTCTGTATTTCCTTATTTCAGGGAGCCTTTTCATATCTGGCTCGCGACAACAGATGAGAAGTAGCCTTTTGACTAAATCTGGTGTATTTAGAAGTTTTTCTTTGCTTTTATATGCTCTGGTTCCTGTCAAATAAAATGCGAAAAATATCAGCTGACATTTGGGTCAATATCAGACCGATATTGACAGTTTTAAAGCCAATATCAGCCTATACCGATATCATCACTAGAGCTTTCTTGAACTTCCTGATCTCGTTCTCTCAGTAACATCCTGAAGGCCACGGCGAACGATGATGTGTTGCTGGAGAACGGCTCGGTGACGAAGTCCCAGAAGAACTTCTCCTCATCCTCATCCTCCAACAACAGATCCCCGGTGTCGGCTCAGCGCGGCAGCCCCGTCCCGCCGCGGAGGAGGGAGGTGACAGAGGAGGAGGCGGAAAGGTCAGAGCCTCTCATCACCGTTGTTACCGTCTGACTCGGTGTTTAATGTCAGCGTAACTCCCAAACGTCTCTGTGGGCCTGAAGGTTCATTCAGCAGGTGAACCAGGCAGCAGTCGCCATCCAGCGCTGGTACAGACATCACGCCAGGCGGAAACACACCAACCAGGCGGTGCTCAAACAAATTCTTGCCGATAAAAGAAAGGTATTCCTCACTCCTCCTTTTTCACTGGCTGCGATGGTGGTTTCTGTGGCTCTGATGATGTTTTTCTCTGTAGGAGTGGGAGGAGAGGACGCAGGACGACGGTCACCTGGAGCAGCAGCAGAGGAAGCTGGAGGACCGCAAACGGATTCGTGAGGAGAAAGCTCGTCTTGCCCGCCTGGCTGCCATCCAGGTGCGCACTCCTCATTATGCTCATTTACTTCTATATTTTATGTTTTAAATATAAGAAAGGGGGAAATTTAGAAATGATCATCATGTAAGCAGCGTAGATTCAGCATTTTCCACAGCACAAAAGCATCTTTTTTAGACCCATCTTTCTGGTTAATTGTCCAAATTTTGTAATTATGTGCCAAATATGAAGGATGGGGACCAGTGAGATAATTTCTCAAGTTAAAGTACAAAAGTACAAAAAAAACGTCTTTGTTCATTTATGTGCTTAACTTCATATACAGTCATCCTCAAAATTATTCATATCCTCCAATTAAAGAAATTCACAATAGTAATTCAAAAGACAAGAAACTAATAATAAATACTAGGGGTGTCCCCAAATAGTCGACGATTCGACGATTCGTTTCCAGGACTGTGCTTCGACTGTGAGTCTCTAAGTCGAATAGTAGCAAAATGTGGTTACCAAGCAAAGATCAGACCATTCTGCAGTAGGAGGAGGTTGAACGTTTGATTTTTACAGAGTATTAATTTGTTCTTTTAATAATTCATTTCATAGGTCTGTTAGCAGCCGAATAATTCTGTTACTATAAGTGTGGCATAAAGCAAGCTGCGCCGGGCAGGCGGGTTTAAACCGCAGTCTGCCGGTGAGTCGCGCGCGCTGACCATTCAGCCAGAGATGTCTCCATGACCAAGAAGCCAGAGACATGATGAAGGACCCTCACCTGTCATTCATCATTGTAGTTTCTTCCACTGATTTATAGCATCAGTCTGTGAAGGTGGAAACAGTCTGACAGACATGAACATCGCGTCTACTCCTGTGCGTAATGCGTAAAGCTCCAGATGGATGTGCTGGTGCTGCTGGAGGATTATTCAGATTGTATCAGGAAAGAACGCGTTTTTAAGAACCGTAATTTCCTGAATCGTGAAGCCTGCTGCTGATATCAGACTCAGAGCAGCGCTTTTATCTTTGTCCTGAACTGGACCGCCGTCTCGCTGCGTCAGCTGTTGAGCGCACATGTGGAGCCGTTCCTCGTGAACGGGAGAGACCAGGAGAAGATGCTGAACCATCCAGCAAGTTGTGGAATAATCATGACTGTGATGTTCTGATCATCCCCCCACCTCCACCTCCATCCAGAGGAGATTCTCCCGTCGACTTTGTTAACGAAGCGAGGAGCGCACCTCCAGTTCATCGCCATTTTACTGCACACTTTCTAACTTTTACTTTCCATTTACTTGGATATAACTTTGTATTTCGTTATGAGCCTATTTTTGTTATTGTGTAATTTACTTATTCAGTGAAGGTTATTCTTTTGGAATTCCGCTTAATATGTTTGACATTTGGACCGTGCGCCGCGCAAAACGGCTGTTACGCCGTTTTAATTCTCTTTCCCGACTTTAAATTGTTAAGCAAAAAAAAGGAAAGAAAAATATTAAGTTTATGCCTGCAGTGTTAACTGAAAAATAAAAATCTAATTAATGAACTGTTTTACACCAACATACCTTCACGTTTTCTTTTTGTTAAATATTTTAATGGTTTTAAACAAGCAGACATGTTTTATAGCCTAAACAAAACATGATTCGACTATTCGTCGACGAATGACATGATCTGACGAATCAGGTTCGACTATGAAAATTCTTAGTCGGGGACACCCCTAATAAATACAAATTTGAAAAAACATTATTTGGTGAGATAAATTATTACTTTTGAACTGTGGTTGAAAATAATAATGATAGAAACACAAACAAACAAAACTGTCCCAGAAACATTAGAGCACATTTTCCATGCACAGTGGACCGAAATACCTGTCAACAGGTGCAGACGTCTGATTGGATGTTACAGAAAACACCTGATTGCAGTGATTGCTCAACAAAATTTTAGCTTCGGAGCCCCATCATGTTTGTTTACTTGTTTTATTTTTGTGTGTGTTTGTTTTTAATATTTTTGAACTACAATTCAAAATCAATGCCATGATTTTCTTAGATTTTTTAAAATGTATTTTTACTTTTGTCAATTTCAACTTATTTCACTGGCAGCTGATTTTTTTTTTCCTTATTTAATTGGAGGGTATGAATAATTTTGAGGACGACTGTAAATGGCACAGTTTGAAATACCAGCAGATTACCGTGTCTTAAAGCCCCACTGATTTGAATTACTATTGTGAATTTAGCCTCTTTTTTTAAATTAGTGGGTATGAATCATTTTGAGAACGATTGTATATAACAATGTCACTGCAGCAATGTGCTTCTGACAGTGACTGTGTCATCAAAACAAGTCAGAAACAAAGTTTTGAAGACAGAAAGTTGCTACATTAACATCATTTCTCCATGCAGGAACTCTGCCTTTTAATCGTATACATTATCATTTGTCTCCCTCTGGTGGTGTTTGGCAGGAACTGCAGCAGAAGAGAGCGCAGCGAGCTGCAGCCGGGCAGCATGCAGCTGAGGTGGAGCTGGAAAACCTGTGGCAGACGGGTGGGATGGGTCGCAAGGAGCATCCCAAGACTTCCTCAGCCAATAACAGCCCAGCCTCACCAAGCAACAACAGCCCCATGTCCCCCACCGACACCAAAACCAAGAACACAGGTTAGTGTGTTCCTGAACTGGAACTCCATCACCTATCATCCGTTCCCAGTCAGTCCTGAACATAGTGTGTAGACTGGATGATGTAACAGGATAGTAAAACGTGCTCTGGATGATTTACGGTTCACAGACTCCAACTTGAACATTGTGGCAGATTTAGGTGAGCTGAGCTTCAGAGCTATATCCCCAGCTGTTTCCAGTCACACCCAGTGTTCTCAGGTACGTTACTGATTACAGCTCTGACGGTTCCTCAGGCTTTACGCTCATTTTAAAGCTCCAGCTTTCTGTTGTTGCTGTGGAACAGGAGGACAGGACAGACGGCGATGTTCCTCACGGGCAGCAGCATCAGGAGAACGACAGGAAACCGGTCCGTATACAGAAATCCCGTCTGATCCGACTCGCTGCTCCACAGGTGAACGCTCTTGATGTAAGTGCTGTCTGTTTACCGTAGTTTAGCGTTGAAACTGGGTTTCTGAGTTTGGGATTGTTCCCTGGATCAGATTGTTGTTTGTCTCCCTCTGGTGGTGCCCTGCAGGAGCTGCAGCAGAGACGAGCGCCGCTGGCTGCAGAGGAGCAGCACACAGCCGAGGCGGAGCTGGAAAACCGGAGGCCGGCCGGCGCAGTGGGACGCAAGAAACCGCTCAAAATTTCCATCACAAACAAAAGTCCCACATCACCGAGCAACAACAGCTCGTTGTCACCCACAGATTCCAAAACCAAGAACACAGGTCTGCATGAATACACTAGAATGAAGTCTGTACGCTGGTAATAGCTTTAACCGGAGATGCACCGATCCAGTTTTTTCTGATCCGGTTAAATACCGATACCTGGGCTGATACCCGATACCGATCCGATGCAACTGTTGAATGATTGAACCGTTTAACTTGCCATGTGAGTGAAGTTAAACTCACTCACATGAGTGCATTTAACTTCACTCATGTGAAGTTAAACACACATGAGTGTTTAACTTCACATGAAAAATGACTGGATCAGAATGCTGGATTGGCCTCATTCATCCGATATCCAGCTAAATAGTCAATATCGGAGTTGATATCTGACCCGGGTATCAGACCAAAGCATCTTTTGTTTTAACAGGTGTGTGTGTGTGTTTCTACAGACTCCAGTTTAAATGTTGTAGCTGACGGTGACCTCCACTTCAGAGCGATTTCTCCGGCTTTGTCCAATCGTAGAGGATCCCAGTGCTCCCAGGTGAAAAACTGAATATTTGCCGTTGTACGGGATCTAAATATCCTCTTCCTTGGACTTTAAAAAATGTTTCTGGTCACATATTCATATATTCGTATATTTGCTATAAGGATAGACTTTTTTTTTTTTTTTTTTTTTATTTTTTTTTTTTTTTTTTTTTTAATTTTTTTTTTTTTTTTTATTTTTTTTTTATTCTTTTTTTTTTTTTTTTTTTTTTTATCTTTCTTTTTTTTTTTTTTTTAAATTTTTAAATTTCTTTTTTTTTTCCCTCCTTTTTTTTATTTTGGGAGTCAAATGCAGTATCGGCACCAGATATCGGCTGGTTGTATCAGCCATCGGCTGATGAGAAAATATCGGTATCGTATCAGCCCTAAAAAAATCTGTACGGGTTGATCCGTAGCTTGTTACCTGTGCGTTGCAGGTGATCCTGCAGAGGTCCGTTAGTGTGGAGGAGCAGCGGCAGGCTCCGCCCAGCAGGGCCCAGTCTAAAACCACCCTGAACGAGCTGCTGGACACCCTGAAGCAGCTGGAGGAGGAGCCGGAGAGGTTATCAGAGCCAAAATGCTACCACAAGGAGAAATACGCCTGGATAGACGAGGTTGGTGCTAACCCTCCAGCTACGTAGCTGTTTTCAGCTAACTGTCTACATCATGACCAAACCTGCATCTCATTAAAGGACGGAGACTCCAACTCGCTGACCACTGACAACCTGGAGCGGCACGGCCAGCTGAGCCTCCACCCAGCGCTGCCCGATGGAGGCGCCCTGCTGTCCGAGGCCAAACTGCAGAGCATCATGAGCTTCCTGGATGAGATGGAGAAGTCTGAGCAGGAGAGGCCGCGATCAGTCACCTCAGGATCTCACAGAGAGGTCAGCAGGGTTCACGTCTGCTTCCAGGAAGCTTCAGACTGAACCAACCTCGATATCTGACCAAAGCAAAGTAAAAACGCTGCTGTTCTCAGGCGGTGCTGTCTGAGGAGGAGCTGGTCGGCATCGAGCACGCGTCGGCCACGGCCACCGAAGTCACCACCTCCATGATGAGGATCAAAGTGGAGCTGGAGGAGAAGAAGCGCACCGTCAACATGCTGCAGACGGCGCTGGTGGGAGACGCACACACACACACACACACACACCAGATTCTACAAACTCCGCTCCGCTGCCGCTACGTTGCTATGTTGTCCAGCGAGCTGAAAGGTTCTGTGGACGTACAGCCTCTCCGTCGCCCTGCGCCCAAATTACAAAGCTGGTCCAATTTCTGCTCCGTCGCTGCAGGCTGGATCAGTTCCCAACGCTCAGATCCACCAACCAGGAATGTGGACACGGATTATATCCGTGTTTTCAAAGTAAACGCATGGCGATTTCAAAGATAAAATACATGAAAAAGCGCAGTGTGATTAAAAATCACCTTCAAAATTGGAGGGTTTTTTTGTACCATACATGTTCTACATCAGTCATATTATAGGCTACAGATCAGGATAATGATTATGAACAAAAAGAAACTATGAAATACATGAAATTCTTTTTATGTATATACATATAGACATATATAATCCAACTACATCAATTTGTACTCAGCAAATAGTTAGTATAAACGACATATACTTGTCTAAGATTGTTTTAAAAGGTAACTAATCGATTATATTTCACCCGAGCTGTCTGTGACGTCATGACCAAGCGCAAGCGGCAAAGACTTCAAAACAGCGGCAGATGGCGGATGAAAAGTCACAGAGTGAGAGATTATTAATGATTATTAATAAACCACCGTACCCGCTGGCACTGTTCCTACTGCAGGAACATCAGAGTGACGTGACGTCAGCCGTTCTGCAGAGGTGACCGTCGGCTCTGCAGAAGCCTCGGGCCTCGCCAGCATGTTACTGTAAGTCACTCAGCTCGGGTGAAAAACAACACATCCAGTTTAAATGCAAAGACTTGCGAAAAGAAACAGCAATAGTCTAGGAGACCTCACCTCCACTGTCCGTTATGCAGGTATTTATTTCACAGTCACAGGTTACATTTCTGGCTGAAGATCTAATGAATCAATGTCAAGTCACTGAATCGTATCGTATCGTTCTAAATGAACCAAGATCGTCCATGAATCATAATATGAATCCAATTGTTGTTAAAATTAAGCATTACACCCCTAATACATGTATATATATATATATATATATATATAGTATATATATATATATATATATGTGTATATGTAATATATATATTTATTTATTGCGTTAACTCTGTGGCGTACGCTCTCCAAGACCTGCGGGAGTGCAGCTGGACAGTCAGGAACATGAAGCGGGCACTGCAAATCGCAGCGTGGTTGCTGCGTGTGTGGCTGTTGTGTGCGGCTGCTGCGTGTGTGGCTGTTGCGTGCGGCTGCTGCGTGCGCGGCTGCTGCGTGTGTGGCTGTTGCGTGCGGCTGCTGCGTGCGCGGCTGCTGCGTGTGTGGCTGTTGTGTGCGGCTGCTGCGTGTGTGGCTGCTGCGTGCGGCTGCTGCGTGCGCGGCTGCTGCGTGTGTGGCTGTTGTGTGCGCGGCTGCTGTGTGTGTGGCTGTTGCGTGCGGCTGCTGCGTGCGCGGCTGCTGCGTGCGGCTGCTGCGTGCGGCTGCTGCTTGCGCGGCTGCTGCGTGTGTGGCTGTTGCGTGCGGCTGCTGCGTGCGCGGCTGCTGTGTGTGGCTGTTGCGTGCGGCTGTTGCGTGCGTGACTGCTGTGTGCGCGGTGGAGCATGTGGACTCTGGGGTTAGCTGCTGCAGACGCGGCGCTAACCGCTCAGGTGCATGTCTCTTTGTCTCCTGCGGATCAGGCCCAGCAGAGGGAGCTGACGGCGAGACACGTGAAGGAGACGGAGAAGGAGCTGAGCAGAAACTTCCAGCTCCAGAAGGAGCAATATGAAGCCACCATCCAGAGACACCTCACCTTCATAGACCAGGTGCGCTCGCGGGCTTTTAGAACCACCAGGTTTCTCCTCACCTGCCGTGTCCACCTCTGACTCTGTGTCCGTCTGTCCGCAGCTCATCAACGATAAGAAGACTCTGAGCGAGCGCTGTGAAGGCGTGGTGGCGGAGCTGAAGCAGGTGGACCAGAAGTACACGAAGAAGATGGCGCAGATGCAGCAGCAGCATGAGATGGTGAGTCCTGGACGTGGAGCCTCTCCGTCTCTGCAGCGCTGCTTTTGTTTAACTGTCTTCTCTTCTTCAATCTCCGTCCTCGGCTGTCTGTCTGCTCTTTCTCGTCTTGTAGGTGTGGCAAATTCTCGGTCCGTTGTGCGAGGTAACTTTGTTTTCTCCTCTAACTCCTTCATCTTTTCGTCCAGTCATATTCTGTTCCTCCATTCATTTCTCATTTCATTTGTCTGTCCCACACTTCGTCTCTTGGACAGTCTGCATGTGAGTCTCACTCATTTCTCTTCATCTCTACATAAACTTTGTTCTCATCGGCATGATCGGTTTCAGCCCGTCTGCTTACCTGCATCCACTGCCACCATTTCTGAATGAAGTTGTGTGTTAAATCTTCAACACTACGGTCACCCTCCGCTCTCCCTCGTTCTCTTCCTCCTTCTGCAGGAGATTAAGAAGCTGAAAGATTTAATGAGCGCCACGGAGAAAATCCGCCGGGAGAAATGGATTGATGAAAAAACCAAGAAGATCAAGGAGATCACAGTGAAAGGTAGAGAGTGCAGAGCAGAGGTGCAGCTCTGCTGGAACAGAATCGCTCTTTACACGAGGATTACTATTCATGTCGTCTTTCAGTCAGAGCAGCTTTTCTCTCCATCGTCCATCATCGTGCCGATGCCGTGCACCTTACAGCAATAACAAGCTCGCTGCTGTGTGAGTGGGTTTAAAGTTGCAGGGATGCGTTTGATGTTAGCGTTGGGTACATGGTTTTCACACCCGCGAGCACGAACCAGTTTCATGAGACCTTTAAAGGGGAAGTTCAGAATTTTTGACATAGGGTCTCATTTACAAGTGAGCCAAAATACTGCTTATCACTGAAGACAGTTTCAACATATTTCGTCCCGTTATTCTAGTTCCAGAAGGTTGGTGATGCTAATGCTAGTGGAAGTCAATAGGAATCTGCTAGCCTGTCATTAAAACCATTCTTATCCACCCCACAGAACATCAGAGGCAAATCAGCAAGACTATCTGTGTAAATGCCGTGTTAAACTAGTAAATTCGTGTTAAAAAAGTAAAACTGGCCTTCTATGTCAAATTTTGCATTACATATTGAGGAACTAGTTTCTTACCAGCTTACTAGCTTTGCCCGTGTACTCCGGTTCATAGAGACATGCTGATAGTTAGTTTGATGAAAAAAAGTTCGAAATCATCTTCAAAATCAGACATGTCCTCATGCCTTTCAGACGTGGCCGTATTTTAGACTTTATATTTGTGTAATCAGATTCCTTCATGCACATACAGTAGCAACAGATGACATCACTCTGCTGCCAAATACAGGAAGTGAAACTTTCTAAAGTTTCTCAGCAGCAACAATCAAAATTCAACGAAAGGCAGGTTTGTTTTATTTGTAGCATTATTCTGTTAACAGAACATTTACACAGATAGTCTGAATTTAGAAATGATTTGCCTCAAATGTTCTGTGGAGTGGATAAGATTGTTATTAATAACAGGCTAGCAGATTCCTATTGACTTGCACTAGCATTAGCATCGGCGACCAACTGGAACTAGCATAACGGGATGAGATATGTTGAAACCGTCTTCAGTGATAAGTAGTATTCTGGCTCACTTGTAAATGAAGCCCTATGTCAAAAATTCTGAACTTCCCCTTTAAAGACGTCTGGAACCCGTTTCCATGGAGCGTGTGGTCCAGTGCGGTTCGGAGGTGTTAGAATGGTCCGGCCCATTAAGGCGAACCTTTCCACTGCAAATTCATCTTCTACTGGGCATCTTCCAGGAGTTAAAGGGATAGTACACCCACAGAATGATGTGCCTTCATTTTCTACTCACCCTCATGCTGAGCAACCTCCTCCGACATTAATATAATTGGGTCACCAGTGCCTGAAACAAAAAGGTCCATATCGGCGAAGTACGATGTTCTACTGTTCAGGCTATAAAATATACTAATGATGTTGTTTCCAGTAAATTATTGACGCTAGCCGCAAATTTGGATTACATTGGATGAGCAGTATGAAGGAATATGGACAAGTTTTTGTGGACTTTTATGGACCTTTGTGTTTCAAGCGCCGGTGAACTCCATTATATGAAAATTGGTGGATTACAACGGCTGCATTTGAGATATTAAAAAAATGCTCCAGTCTCGCTTAGCGTGAGTAAGTAGAAAATGAACGCACATCATTCTGTGGGTGTTTTATCCCTTTAAACCAGATCTCCAGCGTAGCCGTATCACCAGCTGGGACTCGTGGCCAGGCGTTACTAATACTGCGCTCCAGTTGTCTCGCCACTCCGTGGTAATTTTCCAAGGAAGTGACGTCATGAACTTGTTTTTCCGAGATACGAGCTCGTAATTTGCAGAGGACCCCGAGATTGTAGATTTAAAGATGGCGTGGGTTAAAACCACATTAGTAACTGGTGGCCAGTCATTACTGATACATGAGGAACTTAAACCAGATCCTCATGTTGTCCAGAAATTAACTCAGTTTGCTGAGTTACCGGGATTTGGGGATTTTTCATATCAGCCTATATGCGATTGGTTAAACTCCCCCCCTCACTCCGATTCCACAGTTAATGCTTAAAATGATCATTAAAATCATATAATTGAGAAAGAGAAACTGGTTTTTGGGCCCCAGCGTCACGCCTGATGGCGTATAAATTTGAAAAAAAGTTAGCAACTATGGGAAATTTTTGTCTGCTAGGCTGTCCTAGCGGACTACGTAGGACACTCTGTAGCCTACGTAGTCCGCGCACTCTGAAGTATGCAGACCTCCAAATGGGGCATCCCTTATAGATTAATCAGGTGGGTACATATGTGGCCCATTCAGTCCACAACAAACTAAAAACTTTTTAACACTGCAGGATTAAAAAGGGACCAACTAATTTCTGCGTTACTTTAACCCAGAAAATGGGGTTATTTTTTGACCCAACTTTCTGGGTAAATATTTCACCCAGAAGCTGGGTTATATTGATGACAATGTTGGGTTATTTTAACCCAGAAGTTGGGTCAACAAACCAAATGTCTGGGTTGAAAAAACCCAGAAATTAGTTTGTCCCTTTTTAACCCAGCAGTTTAACCCAAGAGTTAAGTGTGTATACATGTTTTAGACTGGATCTGGAAGACCCAGCAGATCTGAGGTCCATCATCCGTCACCACTTTGTCACGTGTCCTATTTTGACCGTAGAACCTCAAAACCAAAACCTGGTACAGGTGTACACTGTTCCCCCACTGAGAGGGTGTACCTGCCTGCACACTACACTGCTGGACTGTCTGATTGGCTCCTGTACACAGCCTGGTCCTGGTCCTGGTCCCGGTACAGGTCCTGGTCCTGGTCCTGGTCCTGGTCCCGGTCCTGGTCCCGGTCCTGGCTGGTGTGGTAGCTCTCAGCCTGTCCTGTCTTCTGTTCAGCTCCTGGTCTCTGTGCTGTTCCAGTTCAGCCTTTAGCAGCTCAGACTTGTGACAGATTGTCCATTTTTTTAGAAACACTTTGAATATGAAAATCAATAACAAATCTTCAATAAATGCTGTTTTTTGGCTCAAGAAGATGTTTGCAACAAGAAAAGTAGGGCTGTCCTTGCTTTCTTTTTAGAAAAAGTTTGAGCTCTCCCAGCTTGAGGCTGTTTTCGGAGCTCATGTTGACTCTGAGACCTCTGACCTGCTGCAGAAGCAGCCTCCTCTAACATACCTGCCATATTCTCTCTGTTACATGACAGAAAACTTGTTTTTATGGAGACCGAGTCTGTAAATGAAGAAAATAAAGTAAATTCAGCTTGTGTCCTGTGTTTAAATTGAGTTAAATGAAATCTGCCAGCTCCCAGCTTCCTGAATCCGACCATGTTCCTTTATTTCCCGTCTCTAAAGTGCTGATTCCAGGGAAAATCACGGCCGGCCGTCAGCCAGTGCTGATGAGGTGTTTGTGCAGGCGTGAGACTCTCATTTGCTTTATTTAGTCTCTTCTCTCTTATGTTTACTTCTGTTTTTACCAGCTCACGTTCTGAAAATAAAACCATCTCACTGCAGATTGTCTCAACTCCCAAACATGAATCATCAGTTGTTTCCAAGCAGCATGGAGGTGTAAACAGGTCCTGAGCAGCTCGCTCCTCTTCCTCCCTCTCAGGCCTGGAGCCAGAAATCCAGAAGCTGATCTCGAAGCACAAGCAGGAGCTGAAGAAGCTGCGAACGCTGCACGAGGCGGAGCTGCAGCAGGCGGACGAGCGGGCGGCGCAGCGCTACGTCCGGCAGTGCGAGGAGCTCCGGCAGCAGCTGGAGCAGGAGAAGGAGGAGCAGTGCCAGAAGGAGAGGGACCTGGCCAAGCAGAGGTGAGTTCAACGCAACCCGGGCTGGAGGATTTACATCCGCCAATAACTGTTTGGTTGAAGTTGTTGATGTTTACTTTAGCAGCTTGTTTACTGCTGCGCTAAGTTGGGTTTATGCTTGCGTCTGCTAGGTACGAGAAGCAGCTGCAGGAGGAGGAGTTGTCCCTGCAGCAGCAGAGGAGGCGTCTCCACAAGGAGGTGTCGGATGAGAAGGAGAGGCTGGCTCAGCTGGCTGCCAGGTGAGCTCGAGGAGAGCCGTGCACCAAAAACTACCCAAAACTTTTGGTCTCAGAAACTTTTTTAAGGGGCAACAAAAGATTTCTCCAAGTTAGTTTCTGACTTACGGATTCGGATTCATCAGAAAGTGCAAACACACTGACACACACTGCGCATCAGGCAAACACAGAAAGTGGAAGTGTGCGACTGCCGAAGGTTGGGTAGAAGTAGAGCAGGTGTCACTCCCCAAAACAGCTAATAAACGCTGCTAATACGAAGGAACAAAACCAGCTGTTTTCAGTCAGAACATGATTGTCCTGTGAGCACGTGGATGAAAAGTGGTTCCTGAATCAAAGATGTTTTACAAACATCTTAAAATTCCTAATATTTAAAGTTATTCCCCATTTGAAGGATTGATGACAGAGCAGTATGAACTACTTCATGTAGTTCTCAAAGAAAAGTAACGTCACTTTTTACAGCAGGGGATTGTTTTGGCACATGTCCCTCCTCACGAAAAGGGTTGGGTACGGTAATGATATGATCTGCCCGGAGACCAAGTTGACTTCGTTTTTGATTGGCTATAACCTTATTCTGAGAAACTAGGTCAACCTGCTGGTAGCTAGCGGTTGGAGTTTCCTAAAGGCTATCTGTATCACTTAAGACGGTGAACTATGTTTATCAGACGAGGCAGCGTTTAGAAAATAAATCAACTTATGGGTAATGACAACGTTGTGGTTGCCTCCTTCAGTGTTGCTGCAGAAGCTTTTTTTTTTTAATCCATTTGTTCAAGAACCCAGACCTGAATTCACTCATGAATCAATTGGAGAATATAAACTATGTAGAATGATGAGCTGCTGTCTGATACAACAGTTTCTGAACAAAGAAACAAAGCTGACTGTCCATGAACACGGACTTTGATACTTACTCCCGACGTTCACACGGCCTCATCAGTGCACAACAGATCGTATTAAACCCCCATAACCACAGAAAAGGGAAATTTGTTATTAAATCCTGATTTTAGGATCAAATTTTAAATAAAGCTTCTAACTTGACCAAAGTTAGAATTTTTTCCTTTTGCTTTGAAGGTTTTTTCTTTTTATTATTATTGAATTTTTTAAAAGATAACACAAATGTAGAGCCAGTGAGTGAGGGTGGGGGAGTTTGTAAGAGGTTTTTTAATGTCCTGGAAATCGGGACTAGATTTTTGCCGACTTCTTAAACGTGGGGTTTGCTTGGTTTGGTTAAAAGTGTTTGATTCCACAGCGTCTTTCCAGATGATGCAAAGCTGTTTGTTTGTGCGTCTGCTTCAGGCAGCGCGGCGAGCTGGAGGAGCTGCGACGGCAGCTGGAGGAGAACAGCTCGCTGGCTGGACGGGCCCTCAGAGAGGAGCTGGATAAGAGCAGAGAGGAGCAGGAGAGGAGGCACCAGGTGATGAACGAGCATCACAATCAGGAGTCTGAGTGGAGTCAGAGGCGGGACTGCAGCTCACGCTGAGTGTTGTTTGTGAAACAGATGGAGATGAAGGCGCTGCAGGAACGTCTGGACGTTGAGAAGCAGACCTGGGAGGAAAACTACAGGAAGAAAGAGGTCTGTTAACATCCCAGCCTGAATCTCATCTACTGTTTATCGTAGACGTGTCGGCATCCGTCTCCTCTGCCTCCAGCTAGTCAATGGATGTTAGAAATGTCTTTCCTTCATGCAGTCATATCAGAAAGAAGAGGCCAAACTTCAGCAGTGTGAACAGAATCTGCTGAAAGTGACCTTTTCTAAACGCACACGTGTCTGGAATGAGCTGGTGTGTGTTGGCAGGAAGCGTGGATGCTGAGCCGCGAGCGCGAGCTGAAGGAAGAACTGCGGCGGGAACGCGATAAAGAGATCGAGCTCGCCATCTGGACCCTGGAAGAGGAGACCAGCAAGGACAAAGAAGAGTGTGAGAGGGCAGCAGACAACAGGTGGGTGTGTTTGGATCTAAATGTTGAGGTTATTTCTTCACAGTGTCACCATGTGATTCCCTCTTTACTAAGGAAGCAGAAAACCGCAGGAGAAACTCTAAAACAAACCTTTTCCTATTTATTTACATTTATTACGGAGCCAGACCAGTAAAATAACAACACTTTAAACTAGAAACAAAGAAAACACTCATTTTTCTCTTTGTTTTACTCCAAAGAACAAGTTCATTATCATCACGTTGCCCTTTAATGATTTATCTTTGTAGAAAATGTTATTAAAGGTACAGTATGTAAGAATTACTGACATCTAGTGGTAAAGGTCTTTTAAGGCATTACTGATCCCAAACAGTACTCTAACTCCCATTAAACAAAGCTGGTACAGCAGTTTTATGAATGAATGAATGAATGAAAGTTTATTTCGAACAAATGAAGAGGAGAAAAAGAAAAATATATATCAAGACAAAAGAAAACAATTTAACAGACCCTAAAGAAACAATAATACTGAATCATAATCAAATCAATTTTGAAAAAGGATTGAGAAGAAGTATAAACTTAGACTTTAGTTTTATCGTTCAGAGGGTTCTCACTTCACACACATTGTTTTGTCCATTTAGGGACACCGTAGTATAAATGGCAGCACAAATATGTACAAATATGTACCTTTATTTACCTGAAATTTTATGGAAAAATGAGCAGAGTTTCAATAATATTTTGCCTCAGTTGCACAAAAACATAATTCATTATATTTCATTCAATCCTTTTATAAATATTATATGTGTGAAAATCTATATGCATTTGTTTCAGTACATGGTTATATTTATTAACACAAAATGTATTTGTATTGATAAATATACATTAATATGAAAAAAATATTTGACAGTATGAAATAAACTCAGTTTGGGATCACTTTCCGACTAAATGTAAATGCAATGGGAAAGTGATCACAAACCTTTGAGTGGGAGTCTATCTATCTATATCTATATCTATATATATATAGATATATAATATATACACACATGCATTATTTATTTTGATCCATTTTACTTTCATATTTTATTTATTTTACATATTACATATTTATGTATTTCCTCATAATGAATTTCCAGCATCGCCAAACATTTAATTAATTTTATTTAAATTAATTGACATAATGATGAGAGTAAATTTCCAGATCTGGAAGTTAGTCGTAGTTCATAGTAATCCTCTTTGTACAGATGTCAGATCTATGAATTCAGAAAAGTAGAAGTTATTTGCTGGGAAGTGTTTTAGATGTAAACATGGAACCTCACATGGAGGCATCAGGGGTTACAGTCGCTTTCTAGCAGGCCGGTTCTGGGCCCGCGCTCCAGCCTGTTCAGTGTTAAAAATGCAGCGTATTCAGGACTTGCTCAAGTTTTCTCAGGTGCAGCTTCAGTCTTTTATGGATCGGCTGCCAAAACACCTGCGGCCGAATTCTCTTTACAAGAAAGAGACTTTGTCAGAATAAACAGACCAAAAATACCAAACATATTTTAAAAAAAGAAACTAGCGATCTTTAAGCTCCCCAGTGTGATGTCTGGTGTTTGTGTAGCTGTGGGCCAGTACGGGGTGTTTCCTCTGCTGGTAATTATTCTGTCTCAGACGTTGGCATCGACACCAACCTGCAGCGCGCTCTGGTTTCAGGGTGAGGCGTCTGAGGGAAAAGTACGAGGCCGAGCTGAGGGAGCTGGAGCGCTCGGAGAGGGCGGCCGTGGAGAGGCAGCAGGAGCTGAGGAAGCAGCAGATGGAGACGGAGGGAGAGCTGATCCGACTTCAAGCCGTGCTCAGACAGAAGGAACAGGAGGTTGATGACATCACACAGGTAAGCAGCCAAAGACCTGAGGGAAGGCGAAAGAAATGCTGGTAACGTTCCTGCTTAAAGTGCTTCTTTATAACGGCATAAAACTTTGCAATGGCCGTCCAGTTGTTTTCCTCTGGAGAGAGAGCGGCGCCGACCAAGGGGCAAACTCCGCTGGAGAACAGGGACGCTACTTCCGGGTTGCCCCATAACTGTTGTTCTCTCTTCATCCACTAGGGGCTCCAAAACACAGCAAATCCCCATAGACTCCCATGTTAAAAACACTAACTTCACAGCTGAAATAAACATGTTTACAGCAGGAATAAACATGTTTACAGCAGGAATGAACATGTTTACAGCTGAAATAAACATGTTTACAGCAGGAATAAACATGTTTACAGCAGGAATGAACATGTTTACAGCTGAAATAAACATGTGTTACAGCAGGAATAAACATGTTTACAGCTGAAATAAACATGTTTACAGCAGGAATAAACATGTTTACACCCTGGTTCAAAACATCATTTTATGTTAGGTCAAGTTTACCTTCATGTCAACTGTGAGGGGGGTGGATTTTTTTTTTTCATAACTCATCACATATAATAAGTGTTATTTAATCATATAATTACGCATAATTGGCATAACTGGGTGCTGGTTTTTAGCCATGGAGGCTAATAGTTAGCTCCCTGCTAACTCCCAGGAAGGCCTCAGCCTGTAGCAGAGTTGTACAACGGTGGTTTTTAGCTGGTTAATAACAAGTCTGACCCTGTCTTACCTTTAAACCACCTATCTTCATTGGTTCCTGTACATTTCGGATTAGCTCGGTTAGCATTAGCTCAGCTGTCAATCATTTGCCCCGCGGCTCGGAGCAGCCCTGTCTTTGCCCATTTTAGTATTTTCCTGGAGTGACGCGACACGGCAAGATGGCGATGGTGGGAAACGTCCAACTGGCCTCACTTTTTCGAATGCTTCAGCCATTTTTTTTTACAGTCTTTGGCGCTGACTCATGAGCCGTGGAGAGATAACTCGCTCTGCAGCGCTGCTGCTGCATTACATTTGGACACACACGTGTTTTTTTCTGCCGCCTTTTCAGCATAAACTTCTGAGAAATCCAAGGATTTCCAAAAGAAAAGTAACTGGAAGAGGAAGGAAACTCTCGTCCCTCCAGACTGAGTTCATGTTTGGCTTCCAGACCGATTTGTCGACTCCTCGGTCACTTTCAGCGGCTCCCACCGACGTTTCTGCACATTTGGTCTCCTAAAACATGTAAAAGTACTTTGTATGAGCTGTGAGACGGTGATGCTGTCAGCAGAGGTGTAACAGAGCTGGTGGTCGTGGAAGAAAACGCAGACAATGTAGCTGTTGGGCGGATATTCATGTCCTAGATGATCCGCTGGAGAGATTCATCAGCAGCTGCCACTAAAACACACTTAAAACCCAAACAAATACATGATAGTTGCAAAAATAAAATAAATCAGATAAACAGGAGCAGATTTTAAAAAGGTCCACGCCGTAGACCTCAAAGGTCCAAATTAGTGAAACCAATCATCTTATACACACGATCTAAAAATGAAAACTAATCAAGATGTGACCTACATGTACAAAATAACATTTTTTCAATGTTATTTTCAACATTTTCATGTCCCCTCGTTTCAAAATCTCCTCTTTGACCATTTAAATAATCTAAGTTCAGCCTGTTTTCACTCCCTCCAGCTGCTGGTTCAGGTCTGCACGGCTCTGGCCTTCAGTATAAAAGCTGGGATGAACGTGGTATTCAGTATACCACCTCCTGCTGTCAACCCATTTTTTTTATCAGTAGAATCGGGAGCGTTCACCCCCCCGCTACGTCACTTCCGGTCTGTTGCTGGGGACACGAGTATCAGGCAGACTGGCAGGAAAGTCCCGTCTGACCAGTTGTTGCTCTTTTTTTGTGACGTGACCCTTTTCTTCTTCGGTAATGTTCAGTGAGGACCTCATACAGTTCAGGGTTTAAAGTGAAAGTTTGGCTTTAAACAGAAATAATCTGAGCTGGTCTCTGTTGTCCGACTCCTCCTCAGACCAGGGACAAGCTGGCGGACGAGCGCCGCAGCCTGGCGGAGGTGATTCGTCAGGAGTTTGCAGACCGCCTGGTGATGACGGAGGAGGAGAACCGCAGGCTGAAGGTGGAGGTGTCGGAGGTGCGAGCGAGGCTGCGGCTGGAGGTGGAGCGGATCTCCCGGGAGAAGGAGGAGGAGCTGGCCGAGGTCCACCAACGGTGAGCTGGAACGATCTAATTTGTCCATCCTCAGCGTTAAAGCAGGAGTCAGACGTCTGGCTGTGATGGAGAAACAGATTTACACGGTTATGTTTTAATCTGACGTGAGGAAAACAGGGCAGCCATGTTCACGCCGAACATGTGACATGTCTGGAGATTATAGTAGCCAAACTCCTCAGAACCCTCTGGGGAAAGTTGCTCGGTGGATTCAGGTCATGGGCAGACTGCAGACTTTAAAAGAAAGCCAGGCCAGCTGGCTCCTTCTCTTTCCGCCTTTATTGAAGGTTTAAAAAGAAAAGTTGGCGCTTAAAAGTGCAGTTTGAACTTTATCAGAGGAGGAAACCGAAGCTGGAGAAATACAAGCTGGGTGGAGTGATGGAGCACATCTCCAGAGGACCTGGTTCTCGCCAACACCAAGTCCAGTGTGGTTTTAAACTTAACGGGCTCCTGGTGGTTTATAATCTGCATTTAGCAACTTTAAATGCTGGACGATCAAAGCAAACGATCTTCAAGTGGAAGCTTTTCCAGAAGTTAAACTAGATTTCAGAAGAAACTAAACATTTTAGTTGTTTGAATGAAATGATAATAATATCCTG
The DNA here is from genome assembly GCA_023101725.1 of Atherinomorus stipes. Classification (NCBI taxonomy): domain Eukaryota; kingdom Metazoa; phylum Chordata; class Actinopteri; order Atheriniformes; family Atherinidae; genus Atherinomorus; species Atherinomorus stipes. The sequence goes on along the minus strand of JALJCO010010528.1, from coordinate 66,015 downwards.
GAAGACCTGGAAGCTGCTTCTAAACATTGGAGGACTTAGTTAATGGTGTCTTTGTTGATGTCAGAGGAAACATTGGTGCTGTAGTTTCCAGCTGCAGGGAAACGGCTGCTGGAAGAAAAGCTGAGTCATGATTACTAATTTGTTTGGTGATGAATAAACTTGTCATCCTTCAGCTCTTTTAAAGGTGCAGTGTGTAAGAAATACTGACATCTAGTGGTAAAGATGTGAGTGATAACATAACATAGTTTTTAGATATACCCCTTTGACAGCACAGCCTCTCACTGACTACATTCACGAAACCAATGCTTGCCATAACCATGGCAACCAAAATAAAACAAACCATCAATCCAGTGATCAGAACCCCAAAACAATATTTGTGGCCCCTAAATATGGTTATAATTATTGACAAGCAGCTTAATGAGTGGGCAAGCTGACTGTGGTAAAATGGCCTCCACTGGTCGACAGCGGGGAGACATATGTAGTGTTTATATGTATATCTATGCGTAGAAACACCAAGCACAGCTGTGATTGGACGGTGGTCATCAAGGGCCAAAATTCCTGCAGTCATAAATATGTTGTCATCAATGATGTGTTAAATTTTCCTTTGAATTTATTACATGCTGCACATTTAACGAGAATAACACGTTATGGTTGTTTCTGTGTTTGAACAAGCGCAGCAGAAACCATGAAAGTACGTGTTTTAATACTTGCTGATGGTAATACAAAGATATATGTCTGAAAGTTCACCTAAAATGTTGGAGAGGCGAGGATACGGAGGGAAACTTGCTTTTAACAGTGATTCCCAAAGTGTGAGACGCGGCCCCCTAGTGGGCCGTGATGGTACTGCAGGTGGGCCTTGAGGGGTCATAAAAATATCGATTCTTCTTTGCAAATGTGATTTTAATTGTAAAATATTTATTGCACGATTTTAAAGAATATTTAGAAGTAATAACACAAACCTATTGAGTGTTATTGACCCCTCACAGTCATGTTGGAACCTTACACAATCATAGTGGTCATCATGATCAGGGACGGGAAAAATGAAGTGGTGTACTTGTAATAAAATCTTTGTGAATTTATTCGGTTTTAAATGAATGTACATCACAGTTTTGATTAAAAATTTGGGAGTTTATTCTAGTGTCTCGTGTGTTGCTCACAGTTGTGGTTTAAGGTTTTGGAGGGCCGCAGAGATTTTTCACATTTCAAAGTTTGGGAATGGCTGGTTTATAAGACTTTGTGACAGAAACAGAAGTCAGACTTCTTATTTAAGTCTTAGCTTGTCAGAACCAGGAGGTGGTGTGGATCCTCGTGTCTTACACCTTCTTGTCTGTGATTTGTCAGGGTAAAGTCGGCCATTTTGAAGAAAGAAGAAACTGTGAACAATCTGCGGAAGCAACACGAGGTGAGTGGCCTGATGGAGGTCGGGTTTTCAGCCCTGTTCAGACCTGATGCTATAATCTGCCCCTTAGCATTACAGCATGTCCCCGTAGACGTCCAGAGTGACCGCGTCCTGTCCTGGTTTCTAAAGCTTCTAGTTCTCAGTCAGCAGAGCAACAAACAGGAAATTAGCCTGAACTTATTATTATTTAGACATTCTCATCTTTCACTTTCATCTGAGTTGCATTTACTGATGAATGTTTTTGCAAACAACTTGGTAAGTTTATCTCAGTTATTTTGAATTTGTTCGTCTTTGTGATATTTGCACCAGTTTTGTTTCAAAGATCTAAACCTGCTTCCTGCCAGCTTGTTTTATTTTCTTTGTTGTCCACTTCCATTCAGCATGAGAGACATCTTTCACTCGTGATAACATCCAGGTGTGTTTGGCAAATTAAAAGAGCTAACTCCTCCGTATGTAGTATGCATTAAAATATTAATTAATGCTGTAATATTTTGGCATAAATTCTAACGTGTAACTTTTGTCCCATCCTGGTGGACAAAAGTGTCCCTGAATAAAAACTGTTATAAAATCATCAAACATTAATATTTTTCTACTTTATATCCCATAAATTATCTGAACAACTTGTGTCTTATTCAAAACTACCAAACATTCAATTGTTTTTAGGATTTTAACCCTTTAAAATGCCAGTTACAGTGTTTGAATTGCTGACTCATTCAATAAAAAAACACAAAAACTGAAATATTTGCCATATAATCAATGTAACAGAGACGGGTCTTTGGTGGTGATGAGACACGTGCATACTTCAAAGATTTGCAACAAAATTGAGTTGATTCAATTTGTATTTTTGATGTATTTTCAGAAACTCCCTCCTTCCTTGTGGACAAAAGTGTCCCCGCACAAAAACTGTTATAAAATCATCATTCGTAAATGTCTTTTCTGCTTTTTCTCTCATAAATGATCAAAAACAATTTCTGTTCTACTTAAAACTACCAAACATTCAATTGTTTTAGGATTTTAACCCTTTAAATGCCAGTTTGAATGTTTTAATTGTTGACTTTTTCATTAAAAAAACAACAACAAAAAACAAACCACATACCGGTAAACTGAAATGTTTTCCATATAAGTATTACAGGGACGGGTCTCCGGTGGTGATCATCTAAAGCTCAGATTTAGCATATTTGTGCTTATAGAGGAAAATAAACTGAATCTTGAACCAGTCTAAATAAAAGCTGAAAAACTCCAAATATACAACTCTGCAGCCTGCTTGGTTCCGTGCAGAGATCGTCGTAACCCTGCAGGACCAGCAGGATGTTTGACGCACAGCTGCGTTGTTCTGCAGCTGATGATGCATCGGTACAGATTTATTATTGGCTGGTCGGAAAGTAGCAAAGCAAGACGGCGTAGAAACAGCTGCTCGTGTGAGGTCAGGTTTCAGCTTGTCCCAGACCTCCTCCGTGAGCGCGCTCAGCCTGTGCGACCTGGTCCGCTCGTGACTCAGGAAGCGTGTTGATGCGGTCGCAGCGCGGCCTCGTCCGTCTCCACGAACGAGACTAGAAAGAAAACGGAGAAACGACAGCGCGTCTAAACATTGTCCTTTCACCTGATAGGCTGCCCTGAAGAGGGCGGACCACCTGGAGGCCTTGTGGGAGCAGCAGAGGAAGCAGCTGTTGGAGAAGTGACTGACAGGAAGGTCTGGTTTCATCTGTGCGCCCCCCCCCCCCCCCCACCGCTCCATCAGCGGCTGCTTTCTGTAGAAGTTTTGATCTACAAGACCGAACCTGTGGAGCTGAAGACGGCTGGACACGTGATCTAACCTACCTCATCTGAGAAAGACAATATGGAGAAATGCAGCATGTTTGACTGCCCCCCCCCCCCCCCTGCTGGCATGAAGGAGCGAGCTGTACTTGAACTCTCCTCATTTACATGCCACAGACCAGATGACGCCAGATAACAGGACAGCTAATGGACCCCCCTCTGCAGCGGGAACGCTGACGCTCCCTGCAGACCAGTTCCAGATGTGCCTGGAACTGGTCACATCTGGGACTGGACCAGTTCCAGATGTGCCTGGAACTGGTCTCCGCCCGCTGGCGTGCCTCGGCAGGACCCAGCCGGGGTCTCCCCTTCAGGACATCCTTCATCACAGCTCAAGCATGAGCTTGTGCCTGAAACAAGTCCAGCTCCCGGTGTTCCCTTTAATCTGCTGAGTCATGTGTTTGTCCCCATGTCCCCCCCCGAGACAACTGCTAATTACAGGATCTATAACCCCCCCCCTGCTGCCCTGCACCCGCTCTCAACTGTTTGTTTTTTGAGTTTTGAACCAAAATTTGGATCCAAGTGTTTAGAGGAGGCATGTGATGCTGGGGGGGGGAGAGAGAGAGAGAGAGAGAGAGAGAGAGAGAGAGAGAGAGAGAGAGAGAGAGAGAGAGAGAGAGAGAGGTGTAGACAAGTCGAAGGAAACTGAATGAAAGAAAAATGTGAGGTCAGATGATTGCAGAGTAGCTCTGAGGGTTTGTGAATGTGAGGAAGTAGAGGAAGAGGAAAGAAATGGGGATGGAGGGTAGAAGGAAACGTTGGAGGATTAGAGCTGGGACAGAGGTGGGGGGGGGGGGCGACATGTGAGCAGAGGTTTGCTAAAAGCCGTCTCAGCCCCGATCCAGAGTTAAAAAACACAAAAACAAGCATCTGAGCGGAGAAAAGAAGCCGGGGGCTCCCAGATCTGTTTAAATATGTTTCATTTCTTTTCTAATGAATGAAGTTGCGTTTAAGCTCCTGCCAAAGACAGAAAGTCTTTGTGGATAAGATTTCAGTTCCAGCGCTTCATATCCTGCATTAGTGAGCGGCTGCAGCAGCTTGTGTTGCAGGGAAACTCTAAACCTGGAGGTGAAGCCTGCTGTCTCCATGCAGCTCCATGTGAGAGACCACAAATATTTATTCTTTCCTTTTATTTATTTCACACTCGTATGCAACCGTTGTAGAGTTGTTGGTCCTCACAGGACGTAGATGTGAAATTCTTAAACTTTAAGATGTCAAGTGTATGTTTTTTTATGTGAACACGAAACACTTCCCGTCACGGTGAGACTTCGGAAATGTGCCACTTGCAGATGATGTTTAAGAGAAGTCAGGTGTGAACTTGAAGCTGGTGCAGAAACGCCGAGTCGCGCTCGACCCGGTGGGACGTTCGGGAGCTGGCATTCCTCACAAGTGCCAGTGAGTCTTCTCTTTGTGTGTGTGTGTGTGTGTGTGTGTGTGTGTCACCAGTCCTCCCATTGTGACCCGAGGCGACCCCCACGGTGACACACACTCCCTCCGCTGTGCACGCATCATCGTTGTTTTCTTTGTGCCACATTTCTGCATCTGTAAGCATCCAAACGCACGGAGCTCCTGAACGCACCGTTTTCCCTCCTGTTATAGTTTTTCTGGTTTTTTTTACAGTGATGGTTCGAAACTGTGAAGCTGAAGCAGAATAAAGAGCAAAGATTGTTTAGAAGAACCAGTTTGTTGCTCGTCTCTGTTCACTGTGAAAAAACTGACAATTGTTTGCTTGTTTATCCCCCCCCCCCCCCCCTCCCCCTCCCCCACTCATACTATAAATCTTGGGAAGACCAAGACGTCTTCAATCATGACTTGTCAGACGGGACCCGCAGGAATCCACATTATAGCTTCCACCCCATTTTCTTTTTTTAAAAAATTCCTCAAATATTTGCAAACCACCAAAACCTCGACATGTTTTTTAGATTCTTTCTCTAACGGAGGTTTTCAGATTTGATGGATGCTTCCCTCACTCTCAGTGAACTCGCTTCCTCCAGGCTGCCGAGCACCCGGTGGTGGGCACAGCGTCCAGTCCCCCCCCCCCCCAGAGGAAAGCGCCGCTCAGTCTTTGCCCGTTCAGGGTCGACTTGATTCAAAGTTTCTTGCTTGTTTTGCCTTTTATTGACACGCGCGTTGAACATCCAGAGCTGCCTGTTCATGTCTGGCTTTATTGCTGCCTGGGGAGGATTCCTGCCCCCTTTCTCTCTCTCTCTCTCTCTCTCTCTCTCTTTCTCATGTTCTGGAGCTGAGGGAATTAAAGAGAGAGAGAAAGGAGGGGGGTGACCAATTGCCAGCAGCTGTTGCTCATTTCACAACGTCCCGCCCCTACAGTGGCGAGGCAGAGCGCAGCCCTGCGCAGCAGATGAGTAACGGAGCTCTGAGAGGAAAACGTCTCCACAGCGAGGGAAAGATCTGCAGCTGGTGAGGTGATGTTTGCTTTTACTGCTTCGTGTTACATTTAGAGGGATTTGTGTTTGTGTGCGTCGCTAGGCAGCATTTACAGGTCGCTCTCTTACTTTTTTAGTTGTTTTCTTTAAAATGAAAAGATCCCTACAGTTAGGTTTGTCCTCTCCTATCACACGTTAGTTTATCAGCAAACTTCTGCAACGCATTCTTTCCATTCTCCTCTCAGCCTGGAGCCCCCCCCCCCCCCCCCCCCCCGCCCCCACCAGCCACACTTATCACTTATGTTTTTCTTTCTTGTGGAGGAGTTTTTGAGAGAAGGAGCAGATCTCAGCACCTCCTGACTTTATTACGGTTCTCACAAAGAGGTGAGAAGTAGAGTTGGTGCTCGGGTGTGTGTTCGTCCAACAGGCGCTTAAAGGGAAACAACACCCACAGGATGATGGTCCTTCATCTTCTCCTCACCCTCATGCTGAGCAAGACTGGAGCACTCAAATGCAGCCGGAGATCAACCGACTTTCATTTAATGCTGGTGATCAGCGCTCGAAACAAAAAGGTCCATAAAAGTCCACCAAAACTTGTCAGTATTCCTCCATCTGCTCGTCCACTGTAATCCAAGTGTCCTGAGTGGGTAGCGTCCAGAATTTACTCCAAACGACATCATTTAGTATATTTTTATAGCCTAAGGCAACGTTCACATGGCGACGATCAGAAGAGAAGATGCAAAAGTGGCGTCTCGTCTTCATCTTTTCATCCGTGTTCACACGAGCGTCATGAAGAAATCTGCGTGCATACGAGGATGCAAGAGTGCGTGGGATTCGTTTGGATATGCACGCCGGCCGTTAGGTGGTGTTGTAATGGAACTCCATGTCGACGCGAATGCGTAAAAATCTACCTACATCCGATGGGTTTACGTAGTTTATGTACAGGTACATTTTTGTTTTCCCCGTTCGTGTGTAACGTCAACGCGCATGCGACGTGAGCATGGCGTGAGCAGGTCCACCATCATTTTTGCGTTTTGGGCCGTGCAGACGAGAACGCAACAACGTCGCGTCTTCAGGAATTCCAGTTTGGAATGAGCCTCAGATTTTTGCGTCTTCAACCCAGAATAACGCCGTTGCCATGTGAACGAAAGGTACTTCTGATGAAATATTTTGCCATTTTTTTTACCCGCAACCGTCTTTGTGTGAATGGCCCCTAAACAGTAGAACATCGTACTTCCGCAATGCGCGTTTAAGACACTACAGAAGCCGAGGCAGACCAAACCGGACGAGGGCACGTGTTTTTTCTTTCTCTCTTTCTGATAGACAACCCCACAGGTTTGTCCGCAGTTCATTTGCTCTTAGCACAATGTAAGCAGCATATTTCTTCTTCTACGCTTGCATTATCGGCAGAGTAGGCGTTGAATGCTGCGGGTTCCGTAGTGTCGTGAACTCGCATGGACGCACATCGCGGAAGTATGATGTTCTACTGTTTAGTGGGGCTGTAATGGTACACAAGTCACGGTCCGTGTTTTTCAGTACTGTAATGGAAAAAAATACAAATATGCTTTATTAACAAGTTCACTAAAATTTAATATCAAAGCTGTTTTTTTCTTTTTAGTTTTAAATGAGAAAAAATAAGCAAATAAAGAAAATACTTTAAAATAAAATGCTGCATTTTGTTTTTTACACTTTTTAATGAAAAAAAAAATCACCTCTAAAGTGACACCATCTGAGTTTTAAGAGCCGCATTTAACAGAAACAGCTTCACTTTTGTGTCTGGCCAGTTAATGAGGTCAGACATACCTGGATTAATCAGTTCGTCCAGTAATCAAAGACAGGAAACAAAGGAGCTACCTTAAGTTCAGGAAGTAGTGGAGCTGTGCATAGAGCCCATTATGTCCGTCGGCACAAAAAACATAAACAATAAAGAGCTAAATAAACAAATCCTGCGCCCGACAGTTTGGTGCAGCAGGGTCGTGCCGAACCGAGAGTCGTGTACCGATCAGTTCGACACAAATGCACGTTACAGCCCTACTGTTTAGGCTATAAGAATATACTAAATGATGTAGTTTTGAGTAAATTCTGGACGCTACCCACTGAAGACACTTGGATTACATTGGACGAGCAGTATGGAGGAATATTGACAAGTTTTGTGGACTTTTATGGACATTTTTGGTTCGAGCACCAGTGAACTCCATGTCTCCAGAGTCTTGCTCAGCATGAGGCTGAGTAGAAAATGAAGGCACATCATTCTGTGGGTGTACTCTCCCTTTAAGCAGAAGTTTCCTTGATAACGTTTGTGGTTTTCACCACAGCGGCTGACGTCAGGTTATTTTATTCTACATGAGGCCACAGCAGAGCCTCTTTTGTAAATTAGAGGACCTCTGACAGCAGAAAGGAGAGAAACAGACGGATATGAAGACTGGCTTTGTGTTAAAGGTTTCATTAAAAAGGGATTATTTGGTGTTTTGTTGCTGCTGAGAGATAAAGTTTCCCCTCCTGAGTCTTTGCCCTGGTTCCAACTCTCTGCCTCTATCTGCCTTCATCACCAGCTCTGTTGAGAGAAGCCCAGATCGTGTTGTTGACTGATAAAATCCTCGCCCGCCCTCTGCCCCCCCCTCCCCCTGAGCCGGGCAGCATCTTCCTCTGCCTCCTCATGCTCCTGCAGGCGGAGCGGAGGGCACGGCGAGCACACGCGGCGTGCTGGCTGGAGTGGCCCGCACCGTGACGGCGATGGCGCTGCTGAGGAGGCTGATCTTCGGCGTGGGGACCTTCAGCTTCCTGCTGTGCGTCTACATCCTGTGTTTGAATCTGCAGTGGCCTCTGAGCAGGGCCATCGTGCCCCCCAGGATCCTCCAAGCCGCCAAGCAGAGGACCAGCAGGTGAGGTGACAGGGGCACTCTTGTGCAGGGATCAACCGATACAGATGTTTTAGGGCCAATACTGATTTTCTCATCAGTCAATGGGTGATACAACCTCCCGATATTTGGGGCCGATACTGCATTTGACCCCAACATTAATATAATGGACACAATGAAAAGTAATTCTGAAAACTCCTTTCTCCTGTTTAAAAAATGTGAAATCAGACATTTTTTTTGAAAACTCATAAAATAAAAAAAAAAAGAGGCAGAAAAATTTATAAAAAAAAATGGTGCACTTGTTATATCAAAAAGAAACATTGATATTTAAAAACGCTAAATTGATCTATTTTACTAATAAAATCTCGCGAGATTTCCTGTTAACAAAATCTTTGCTTCAGATCGGAAAATCACTCGATACCATATTTACATATAGATATATCAGCATATGAAAATATTGATATTTCAGTGTATCAGTATTTTTTCCCAGCCATAAAATATATACACATGATGTGCATATACATTCATATATGTACATATACTATTGTACATATCAATATTGGCGCTTTTTCCGATATTGTCTCACTCTTAAATTCCGATATCAACCGATATATGTAGACAACTGTAAAGTTGCATCTCTCAAAATATGAGAGATACAACTATATTCTGCTCTGAGAACAAAGATCCCAAAATATCGTTAACTCAGCCAGAGTTCATTTTAGACAGCTGGCTGCCAGATATCAGATACTAGCAGGTACTAGATACTACCATATATCAGATACTAGCAGGTATTAGCCAACATGTGGCTAATTAGAATGTTTGACAACTTGGTAACTTGACCAACAACTTAAAACCAGACATATTATCAGCAGCTTCAAAGCAAGTCAGTCTGTAGCAGCAGCAGCTGCACTGTAGTCATATGACTCTGAAAGGAATGCTGGGAAATGAAGTTCTTCCAGGATAACAGGGACTTTTATACATGCTGGACTGCTGCTAATGGAACAAGATCTCACAAGATTTTAAAAATATCGGTCGAAAAAAACAAAACCAACATTTTTCCGATATCACATTTTAATGCCAACATCAGCCGATATTGTACATCCCTAATAGATATATAAACTCCTGCTTGCATAGATGCTTGTCTGTAAATTCTGCAAAGGGATATTGGCCCATGCTGACGCACTCAAAAAACGCAAATATTGGCCTATAATATCGACCGGCCGATGTATCGGTCTATCCTTACTCCTGTGCACACTTCTTTTTTATATCTGTCTTTGCTCAGTGCAGTCAAGCAGCCCGTCGGGCCACCTGATCTAAATCCTGCTGATCGTGTTTCACCTGCTTGAAGATCAAAAAGCCCTGAAACAAGCAGGGGGTGAAGCTGGTAGCAGCGCAGGCCAGGCGAGCATCGGCGGGGCGGGGGGGCATGCAAAGTGTCTGCTGACTTCAAAAAACTCCAAATCTTAATATTCATTCAGTATATTATTCAAGCCATGAGAGGAATGTTGTTTTTCTATAGTTTCAGAATAAATTCTTTAAAGTGTTGAAACTGGATTGTAGAGCGGCGTTGACGTCATTGTTGGGGAGTAATTGAGGTCCAGGAGAGCGTCGCAGCAGTTGCCAGACATCTGTTTAATATCACACAAATGTAGAGTTGCTGGTTTAGATGACGCAGGAGGTGGATTTGTAAAAGTCTGCACATATGCAGGGTGGAGGTGTAAGGAGAGGAGGTCTGATGGTAAACTGTGAAGAGGGAAGGGGGGGGTCCTGTATGTCCAGGTAAAGCTGAAGGGGTTTATCTGCTGCAGAGTTAAAGGGACGTGTTTCTGAAGCTGTTCAACTTCATTTCAAATATTTTAAAGCTGCAAACTGCAAGTTTGACATTTTTAAAAAATTGAGTGGAATGATTGAAGTGGAACGACTTGCAGAGATCATGCAGGTGTCTGAGGTTGGCGCAGACGTCAATTATTCACACCCTCCCGTTAAAGACGGGAAAAAAATCATCTGTCAGTGAAATATGTTGAAAGTAACAAAAGTAATAATAAATAAAACGTTCTGTAACGTCCTATCAGACATCTGCGCCTGTTGACAGGTATTTTGGTCCATTGTTGATGGGAAAGACGCTCTAATTTGTCTAAATTACACAATTATTTTGTAAATTTTTGATGTTTAGTTTCTTGTTATTTGAACCACTATTGTGAATTTATCTTTTTCTTTAATTGGAGGATGTGAATAATTTTAAAGACGACTGTGGCCGTGTCCTAATGTCCTCCCTACTCGCTAACCCCTCATTCACTACATAGCACACTATCCTGTGCACTCATTCTGCTTAAGCTGGCTACTTCTCCTCGCCGGAAATAACGTTACCAGCTGTCACCATGGCAACCACGGCTGCACTTACGATGCATTCTCAATCAAATACCTAATTTTAAGTGAAGATGTTGTATTTACTCGTGTTTAATTCCTTTTTTTTTCCCCCTTTTTCCGACGCTCGATGTGTCCAACACCTTGCGCCATTCAGCGCTCCTGACCGCAATGCATTGTGGTCTATATTGACCCGTCAGGAACCAACGAAGCTCACTACTTTTCAAGATGCATCGTAGGTAATTTTGAGTGCACTTTTTTCCTTCTGGACATTCGGACACCTCTACAAAATGGCGTGATCGTGTCGGGAATTGGGTGTACAGTCAGACACAGCCTGTATGTGCCTTCCAGGAGCATCCCCAGCACAACATGCATCACAATTCCCACACCGTCTTAAGTCTCAAATTTACAAATCTGCATTTAACAGTCCCTAAATTTGACCGTTGATCTTGATTTAAGACCATATGAAATTTATCTTCCGCGCTGACAGATTTCCATCACTTAGAAAAATGACAGCAAAAATGACCAAACAACAAAAGATCCACGTTTTCCCAACCAGTGAATCTTGACAGAGCTTTTATATTAGCCAATCAGGAAGGGATCGGGGGGGGGGGGGGTCTCTGCACAGCTGTCACCTGCCTGAAGTTTGCGTGTTTTTGTGAACATCTTGTTTACCTTTTTTGGACGAAAACTTTAAACCGGGTACTGATGATAGACGTAGGCAATGATGGCCAAAAGTTGTCTTTATTGACAACATCTTTGTAAATGTAGAGGGATCTGTGTTTTTGCTAGTCTGGCCATGAAATGGGCATTAAATTCTGTTCCAAGTGGTCTTAAAGGACATAACGTGTAGGAACACTGATCCATGTGCAGTAGTTAAAGGTACAGTATGCAAGAATTACTGACATCTAGTGGTAAAGATAGGTATTGCAAGAAAAGATGTTTTCTTTTAAATGACTTCATATTCCAGCACTGTTGTGAATGTACGGTGGCTGTTAGTGGCCAAAATTCTCCCAGACATAAAGATGTTTTTATCTGTAAGTGGATCCAGTGGTCTCAGGTGCAGCTACGACTGTATGATGAGTCACTACTTTTAATGTCTTTTCAGGCATTACTGATCCCAAACAGTCTCTAACTTCCATTAAACAAAGCTGGTACAACAGTTTTAAAGTTCAGAGGGTTCTGACTTCACACGCATCGTTTTGTCCATTCAGGGACAAAATAAAAGTAAAATATGGCAGCTTCCATATGTGCACCACCCTTCAAGGTGATATAAATTTTTCATTCTAAGAAAATAAAAATATAACAGCTGTTCTAGTGCAGCAATTACACATCAACAGAAACACAGTTTTGAATTATATATCAACTTTTTTTTGCCATTGACCTTTTGATTTTTTTTACATACTGTACCTTTAAAGTTTAGAAAATTATTTGCTCCTATTGGCCCGTCTGATGTACACACTGCTGTGAACATGGAAGAATCAGGGGATCAGAATAAAGACAAACAGAAATATTCCAGTTTTAAGCCAAGCTGCCACTCAGAGTGAGAGAGAAATGGGTTAATGTGGAATCTGTCATGCTGACATGATGTCGACATGCACACACACCTTCATGGCACTCTTGCATCCCAGCAGTGTTTTCACAGCCGTTGCCCACACACACCGCTGCTTCACAATGCGTGCCTTCATCTCTGCATTTCCAGCTCTGTTAATTATTAACGACACCAAACTTCCTTTGAGGAACCCGGTCACCTGCTTAGCTGCTTGTTTCTGTCACCAGATCGGCAACACGACTCCTGCAGCCGAGTCTTTGCAGAACAGGAGGGCTGCAAGTAAAACCTTGTTTTAGGTGAAGGGGAAACCCTGTGAATGTTCTGGGTTTTGGAAGATATGGAACGAGTGCAAATATCACCATGGCTCTAACGCTGTACTCTTATTTCCAACTTCAATAACTCAAATGGTGGTATTTAAGTTTGGGATGTTGCTGAGCAGAACATGGCTGCCGTCTCCAGAACCACCAGTTTCAGCGTCTTTTCCTGACTAAACAGCTGAAACATCAGGATGAATTCACCAGATTTAAAGACGAAACACAACAGTCGAAGTTGGATTGTTTTGTTTTTTTTGTTTCAAGCTAAATGCTTTTCTGCACAGACGACTGCTGAGCTGCCGTTTGTATTCAGTTTGTTTGGAAACTTAAAAGAAACTCTGTCCCTGCAGGGCTCGAGAGCAAATCTGGAGATAACACTGATGCACTGCAGGAACTGAGCAGGGACATATCTGAAATCAAAGCAACATGTTTGTTTTGTCTAGCTCTCTCCTGAGACGTTTTTTTGAGTACTTCTCTATAAAATAGCTCAGACTTTTATCTGAAGACATTCCAACTCTTTTTGGAGACTTTCTTTTCCGTAAGATGCTGCCTGAAAGAAGAAATGATAAAAGTTGAAGTGAATATAGAAGTAAATTTTTTAAGCATAAGACAATCGTGCTACACCTGTGGAGTTTTAGGCTATAAAACATGTAGCTGGGAGGAAAAAAGCAATGCAGGACCATCTGTGTTGGTCTTTCTGCAGATTACTTGGAGTAACTATGTGATGGACCAAGCAGAGGAAGGACAGATGGGTTAGTTAAATAATGGGTTTTCATTAGGAATGTTCACTCTTGGCTTTTTTACCGATATCTGATATACCGATATTGTCCAACTCTAGATTTCTGATATCAACTGATACTGATCTATGCAGACAACTGGGAGGTTGTATATCTCATAATTTGAGAGGTACAACTATATTCTGCTCCAAGAGCAAAGATCCCAAAATCTCCTTAACTCAGCCAGAGGAGTTCATTTTGGACATTTGGCTGCCAGATATCAGATACTAGCAGGTATTAGCTAACGTGGCTAATTCTAATGTTTGACAACTTGGTAACTTAACCAACAACTTAAAACCAGACATATTATCAGCAGCTTCAAAGCAAGTCAGTCTGTAGCAGCAGCAGCTGCAGCGTAGTCACATGACTCTGAAAGGAATGCTGGGAAATGAAGTTCTTCCAGGACAACAGGGACCTTTTTATACATGCTGGAGCGATGCTGGTGGAACAAGAGCTTGCCAGATTTCGTAATTTTATATTTACATTCCCCCCCCAATATGGACCAAGCTCAGAGCAAACAGAAATTGACAGGAAAAACTGGCCCTTTCAAAACAATGGAAGAAAGGGGGAAATGTGCAACTTATAACTTAGCTGGTCGCCCAAGGTGCTTAACAATTGACAAACATGGCACAAATACAACAGCAAAGACCAATGACGGCACAAATGATAAAAAAATAAAATTGAAAAGCATATGTTAAAAGCAGGGGAAGCATAGGAAAAGTAAATAATAGTAGTAATAATAATAATATCGAGGAGGAAACCACAAAACTGCAAACATGATAAAAATAGAATTTCAAACATTTAAAATATAAAAATATAGTTAAAGGCAGGTCCTGGTTATGCTGGACTTGATGTAGATTCTAGTGGTGGGAAAAAATATTGATACTGAAATATCACAATATTATTGTATGCTGATATATCGATATTTAAAAGCACGGTATTGATCTAATTTTACTAACAAAAATCTTGTGTTTTCATGAAATCTTGCAAGATTTTGCAAAAACAATGAAATCTCACGATTTCATTGATCAATATTGTGTTTTTAGATATCAATATGAAAATATCACGATATTTCAGTGTATCTATTTTTTTTCCCTGCCTTAGTGGATTCTAGATGGGAGCCAACAGTATGTCTGCTGTGCTCAGAAAGGATGAAGAGTGAGGCTTTCACGGACTCCAGATCATTTCCATCGTGATTCCTGCAAACGCGCGACAACTCTGAGTTATTTTTCCTCGCTGTCCGAGTCGTTTTTGCCTCCATAAAATGTTCCAGCACAGCGATGAGCAGTTGGTCCTGCAGGTTTTGGATGTTTCCTGCTGAATCAGATAAAAACAGTCTTGGGCTCCTAGCAACCAGCTGTTGGACCATTTTGGTTTAAACCAGGAGTGGGGAAGCATGTAAAACCTGCAGCTGGACATTGTTGGCAGATAATTGAGCATTGATCGTAAGTTTAATTGTCTGTGAACAGATCATGTGGGTGTGTTTTCTTTCAGCATGTGACTCTTATCAACCTCGTCTAAATATAACGCTGCTCGTGCACACAGTCTGTTTGCTGTCTTTGCTTCTCTTATTGATTTTTTTTTTTTATTATTCATTCAAGATGGGACAGAAAACGTTAGTCATTAGTTTTTTAAACAGGCTGATTTCTTAACCAACTAAAAAGTCATAAAACTAACTACATTAATTTATTCTTTATGGTCTGTAGCAGAAAAGTTGAGTATAGATGGCAGTTTTTCCTCTTTCTGCTACTTACCTTGAAGTGGACCTGACTGAGTAGCTATAACAAGTTGATTTTGGTGCAGCGGCTCTAAGTCTGAGCTTTATCCAGGTCAGGCGGAGCAGTGGGACGGGGTTGGAGGGTTAAACTCTGAGATCATGAGCAGTTTCTGTAACCAGCACTTATTTCCCCTCCCCTCCACATTTAGCTGGATCATTGTGGTCTCAACAAAGGAGTCAGCGAGCGCTCCGCTCGCACTAATGGGAGGGAAAAAAGCCCCTGCAGTGACTGGACCGGAGGTGGTCTCCTGCGTTTGAAATGTAAGCTTTGTTACGGCGCTGAAAGCCAGCAGGTCCTCCTTACATGCATTAACTGCAGCGCAGAGGAAGCCTGGCTTCTCTGAGGTCTGTTTCACACACCGAAGGGTGTGTTTGACCCTGAGGAGCTCCGTCGTCTGAAAGGCAGCTTTTAAAAAACCCCACATGAAGCATTTTGCTGGCTCTTCATCATATGTAGAGTCTGCAGGACCTACAGGATGGATGCTCTCTGGACAGGAGTCTAAAACCTGTTTCTGAAACCATTTTCTTATTAAACAGATCTCCCTCCTGTACTTAGACACGGAGCGTTGTAAAAGGTCTGACAGCCGGACATTTTGGCCGGTCCTCACAAAAAAAGCCTAAGAAAAACCCATTTTGAGTACGTCGGTTAATAGTGAGTTTAAATCAGTTTACAAAAAATATGAATCTAATTCAACATTTTAAAACTGAGGTTAAAAAAAAGATCATTAACTGATCACAATTCTGTATGTCTTTTACTTTTTATGTACTTTCAGTGAGTTGAACGCTCTGGAGACAGGATCCATTCAGGCCTCCGTAAGGTCAATATTAGGGATGCACTAAAATAAAAATTGTTGACCTAAACCGAAAACAAAAAATGAGCAAACAAAGGACAGAAACCGAAACACTGAAAGAAATTATGTTAAATTATTAGAATCAGAATTTTTGACTACGATGTGTACTAACCTCATTAAAACTAAGGCATTGCAATGAATCAAATACAAAAGTATCAAAATATTTACTTCCCACTGACATTACAGCGATGCACAATATAAATTAAAATTCAAATTCAAATATTTAGTTTGATCCCACTCATGCACATTACATAATGCCTTTTTAAATTCTCTCTGTAGTACTACTACAACAAATAAAACACAAGCTAATAACTGACTGGCTGCTGAAAGACTGAAATTAAATATGTTCTCACATAAAAACGCAAAGTGCAGAAGTTGCGTGGTGGATGTGCTGTTTGCCGCGTCATCACAAGTTTCGTCCGTGTTGTTTCGGTGGTTTGTCTTTTGGCTGAAACCTGAAAATGCACTTTTGGATCATTTTTGGCTGAAATCTTTTGGTGGCCGAAATTTCGGTGCATCCCTAATCAATATATAGGTTACAGTAAATGAGTGTTAAGTTATAAAAACTCCAGTCAAAAACATTGTGATTGTGCAATTACGCAGTTTAAAAAGCTATTTGAGTTTTTATTCACAAATAAGCACTCAAACCTTTTTCGCCCACACATTGCGAGCTCGCATGGTTTTGTACCTCAGTAGTTTCATAACCCTGCTTACGGCCCTGCTTGTGGTTAATCTGATATTACTCCGCATTGAAAGTAGTCCGGTCACTTATCTCAACCAGGATCTCAACGGGGAAAAAACGGCAACAGAAACGGCGAGCGAGCACTTAGCGACACCTCGTGGCAGAAAAATTGACTTCGCCATTAATTTGAGCATCTTTGGTGAGTGTGGGGATTTTGAACACTGGGACCAGTTTAAGGATTCACCACGAGAAGACCAGTGGCAAGACAGCCGAGAAGGAAATGTCCAGTGTAACGTACAGATGCTAGCACAAATTCCAGCTGCCGTGACTCTAACAAACGTTGCTAAGCAACAAATGCCCCAACTGTGGGCAACTATTTTATTCTCAGCGTATAAACATTATGAAACCACCAAAAAATTATTTGGCCCTCACAACAACAACAACAACAACAATAAAAAAAAGCAAATTAGTGTTTTATTTTTTGCAAGTAGCCGTATAATTTATGGAACACGGGTCATTATCAGGATATTCGGTTAACAACGAATCGATTCGTATCACGATTCATGGATGATACTGGTTCGTTTAGAACGATCCGATTCAATTCAGTGACTTGAAATTGGATCAGAAACCATGAATTGTGATGTGAATTAAATCGTGTTTAACTGAATTGTTACACACACACACACACATAAGGGGTGTGTGTGTGTGTGTGTGTGTGTGTGGGTGGGTGGGTGGGTGCATTTTTGCAACATTGTGAGGACCATGTTCCTGGTTTTCACCATCACCGTGGGGACGTCTTGCCCTGGTGGGGACGTTTTCCCGATCCCCACTGGTACGAACCCCGTTTTGAGGGTCAAGATTTGGTTTTAGAGATTAAGTTAGTTAGGTTTTGATTAGGATTAGGGCAGGGGTTAGGTTTAGGCAATCAGTTTTGAGCGTTAGGTTTAGGGTAAGCGGCTCGGGAATGAATGTCAATGGATGTACCCCACGGGGACATAAAAACAAACGTGTGTGTAACATAAAATTATTTTTTCTTGGTTACACAAATTTCTCAAGTTTTACACTGAATTAAAGGAATTTGCATTTAAATCTGACTTCAGATTTTAGAGAGCCAGCAGAGGAAACGGACCCAGAAAGGTCAGCGGGGCTTAAATCGTACGTTCTCATGGAATAACTAAAGATAGAAACTCTAAAGGGCAGTTCATGTGTGTGAGGTCAAGATAAGTGTTTGCTCGTGTCTTCCTGATTACTGTATCAGGAGCTCCAGCTGGCCTCATCTGCTTCGCTCTGAAACCATGGCAACCAAGGTTGTGTCTCAGGACGGTGTGAATACCATCACCCTCTTATTTCTTATCATTTCTTTAGCCTTTCCTCACTGTCAACCCCAGATAACTGGAAATGCTTCTTTTCATAAGGTCAGACTAGATCCTGCTTTTAATTTCCATGGCAACGGTGGTCAGAGCAACACGTGGAGGTAACGGTAAACACGGGGTGTTTTCAGGACACGGTTAAAAACAGAAGTTAGTGGAGATATAAAGGGTGAAGTCATGGAGTGACTCAATACTCTGCTGTGTTTGAGATGATCAGAAACGTGCTCATCGTGTAAATTTGGACCGTTGGTCTTCCGTCTTGTGGCTGTTTGACATCTTGTGGTTTGTTTTTAGTCTGTTCGGTGTTATTTCCACCTCTTAGTGATTATTTTGTCGTGTTGATGCAGTTTTCAGGCCTGACTACAAACTCTGAGCCCGACGAGTCATGACTCAGCGGATTTGTTTGTGACATCCAAGCTTTGCTTTCTAAACCTTTGATCTTAAACCAGTTACACATTAATTTAGCAGCTTTATTAGATTTGTGCCCTGTTAACGCCTTTACGAGATTTCCTTACGGCGGCGTCTGCATCCAGTGTGGCCGGCTCGTAAGGAGCAAACGGCCGATCACTGTTCTTGTCAGCAGCTGCATGGTAACAATATGCGGGGAAGAGAGGCCTCTGCTTATGGTTTTCTATATTTATCATCACTGACTTCACAAAGAGCAGCAGGAAGGAAATGAGCTTCAGCATTTAACCCGCTGCCATCTGCATGTTTGCTCTTATTTCTCCTTTTTTATGTGTTGAAGATTTTGTAAATCTGCTCTAATTTTACTGACAACAAACCCAAATAAGTTTTATTTTTCAATAAATATGATCAACTAAGATCTTGTTAGAAGCCTCAACCATAGGCAAAGATGGAGGGGGGGCACAGGCCACATCTGAGCTCTGACTGGACTCCCCAGGTACCACCCCAGATGATTGAGAGGTTACTTGTGGGCACAGATTTATCCAGACCTGCATGAATCGCTGGTTTGAAGTAAATAAGTTTTTCTAATCATCCTATAAAAACAAGTCTGCACATTTCTAGAGGAGATTTAGTTCCTGTGCAGCTACTGATGTTAGCATGAAGCTACGCAGCCGAGCTGATCCCCCATCACATCCAGCTCCACATACTGCATCCAAAACCACCAACTTACCTTCTCCGGAGCTTCAGATCTGGTTGCAGATGTTTCCACCTGATCCAGATTTTTAAAGGGGAAGTTTTTGGGGTTTTTTTTCAACCTGGACCTGTTTTCTAGCATGAAATACGTTCATTTCCTCACCCAGACAGTTTTGGTGTAACTTGAATTCCTTCAGGAGATATTTAGATCCACTTCAGATCAGCGCATGTCCAATATAAAGTGATGCGGGCAACGGCTCAGCCTCAAAATAAGGCATATCTGCCACAAACTCCTTCATTTGCTGCTTTTCTTACTTATATTTAATCTAGCTGACCATTTCTGATGGAGCATCTCATGTTAAACTATTCAGAAATTATCTGAGCTTCACCAAATTTGTCATTATTGAGTTTTAGATGGTCAGATCATGCAAACTGGAGCCACTCTGAAGCTGCTGTTTCTTAACCTCCCTGTTCAAATCTTTATTAGGGATGCACGATATAATCGGCCCCCCTATCGATATCGGCCTATGAGGCATTAACACTGGGTATCGGACATCAGCCACCCCACCGATATTTAACTGATCAGCCTGCTGTTTCTGAAGTCTAAAACAAAACTTCTTATTAAAAAACTTTTTTTTACAGACTTTAAAACTTCTAAAGACTAGCGGTGGGAAAAATATCAGTATACTGAAATATCGCGATATTTTCACATGCTGATATATCATTTAAAAATGTGGTATCGGTCTACTTTACCAATGAAATGTCGCGATATTTCATGGTTCTGTTACAAAATCTCGCGAGAATTGACAAATTTGGCGACATTTTCATATGTTGAATCGTGATGACATTCAAAAACCGGCATCAATCTATCTTACTAACGAAGTCTCGCGATATTTCATCGTTCTGTACATAATCTCGTGGGAATTCACGAAATATTGTGTGATTTTGTAACAGAACGATGAAATCTTGCGAGATTTGGAAGTAGATCGATGCAGCATTTTAAAATGTCAATTTGATATCGGCATATGAAAATGTCGTGATATTTCAGTGTATCGCATTTTTTTCCCACCCCTATTTTTCAAAGCATTGGAAACAGATAACAAAACTATTTGCAATGACTGCTTTTTTTCCAGCTTTAATATTGGTATCTATCGGTTATCGGCCACGTGAGCTTTAAAATATCATCATATTGGCCAAAATTCCAGTCTCATGCATCCGTAGTCTTTATGAATATCCTCAATCTGGTTTTCTCTCAGACAAAACTGGGATTAAGAGTCTTCATTTGATCCTCCAGACACTGTTAGACTTCCAGCTTCCGGTGCTCATTGTCCTTTTAAGCTTATTTCATTATTTCCAAGTCACTGCTTCCTTCATGATTTCATCACCCTCAGGTTTAGATGATCTGTTAGGAGCTCCACCCGGCTCTGAAAGACTTGTTGAAGAGTTGATGACTCTCTTTTTTAAAGACCGCTTGCAGAATCAGACTGGGTGGATAAGCTGGGGGAGGAATGGGAATTACGAACATTTGGGACAGAGCTGTACCGAGAGTAAATGGCAGTCCTTCCTCCCTTAAGGGAGTTCTAGCCAAAAAAAGGCTCAGCACAACCACAAACGGGGGCCAGTCGCCATCAGAAACCACTGCAGTTAAAACAGATGAAATAAAAACAGACTAAAAGCAGTGACGGGTCAGTGATTGCATCTCCATGTCGTTCAATATATTTTAAAATGATCAGAAAATATCTTAAAGTTGTAAATTGTTTCCTAGATGCTCCAGCCTGAAGCACTGGGAAAAAGGCCGCTCTTGAAATAAGTTAAAATAAATAAATAAATAAAATGAATAAAATAAAAGATTTTTTTTTTTTTGTTGCTTGTAAGAGGCATAACTCAAGGAATATCTCATTCTTACCTATATTTTACTAGTATTGTGAAGTTTTAAGTTTTTCATCTGAGATGACTCAAAACAAAATAGTTTTTCTGGACTCTTCCACTTAACAAGATATTTAACCTGTTGTTATTTTAGCGTACCGCCCACAGGACGCCATGTCATTTTCATAAGTGAATATGTATTTTGCTCAGTGTACATTCAAAGTACCTACTCATGTTTTACACCATTGGAAAGCTGAGATTCTTGACATTTCAATGATCTAAACGTTGTGTAGTTAAATTTTTTTTTTTTTTTTTATTATTTTTCTTTGATTTTATGTTTTTTTTTTCTTTCCCTATTTTTTTTATTTAATAATTTATTTTTTAAAAAAACAAACCAAACTATCTATTAAATAATTTATTCTAAATAATTTATTTGTTTACTCAATTGGTTTTTTCATTCCTTTCTTCGGCAGATGCTTATTTTTATTTCTTTTTCATTGGTTAGGGGGGGGGGAGCGACAGGATTGCTTTTATTGGCGGTAGAAAAAAATATATGGAAAAAAAAAAATTTTTTTTTTAATATTTTATTAATAAAAATTTTTTAATTTTTTTTTTGGAATTATTAATTTTTATTTTTTTTTGAATTTAAATCCAAATTTTTTTACGATTTATTTTTCAACCCTAATCTAAACCATTCCAGGCTGCAATCATAACTGTAGATTCAGAAAACACTTATTTCAAACCAGCAACAAATCCAAAAGTTTGTATTTTACCCAGGGTTGCTACCTTAGATTTGTGGAAAAAGGGACACTTGACCAAATGTTTGGGGTGAAGGGCTCAGGCATTATTACCAGTTCAGATTAACAAAATTATCATGTAATTTGGACGTAGGAGACAGAAACGGAGTCATGTTGATACATTTAATTGTTCAAGGGTCAAAATCTCAATGCTGACTGCTCTGCAAACCAGGGTAGATGTAGGCCTGACCAGCTAACAATTTTCATAAGTCACCCCAGAGACATGAGTTCAGCAGCCATGCCAGCACACCAGAACACGGATATCACAGGAGAGGGATGCTGTGGAGGTGGAGGATTTGCATTGAAAATATTGGGTTAACTATAGACTTAAGTTATGCTATACCAAGTTGTAGTTCTCCCTGTTGCCTCACAGGTTACCGAGGGCATCACGGTTCATCTTTGACTGAGATATTGATAAATCTTGTGCTGAACATCTGCAAGTAAAATACAACCCATGATCTGAACGTATACTCATGTCACTGTTCATTTTCTTTTTTACTTTGATAATCTCAACCTCAGACAGGCAGTCGTTTGATGTGGCTACATGGAATCAGGTCACAGCTGATTTCAGAATCATTTCAAGCTCGGACTTTCTTTTAAGTAGAGGCAAATAAATATTTATTGACAACATATGCACAATTTTCTTCTAAATAAATCAGATGCCGCTTTATTCCAGCTGTTGATCACAGAGGTGACACGTGTGTTTGGAAACTCTCTCCTTATGTTGCATATCTGACAGAGAAATATAATCCCTACATGTATTAATGTAACTCAGACTAGTCTGAAATATGTTAGATTCATGTCTGAATCTCACTATCAGCAGAAAAACGGCATCAGTCACTGTCACATCAGCAGCTGGAGTGGAGTCTCCACAGAGCCGTGCGTCTTCATGCAGCTGGCATCATACGCAACATTAATAACTGCAGTTACAGATATTAATCACAGCTCTGCAGACGACACCTGAAGTCACCAATTCCAGCAAAAACATACGTGAATGATGTTCAGTCTCCTTCATGTTGGGGGGTGTACTTGTGCGCATTTCCGCATGTCGCACAAAACCGGCATTATACCGAATATTTTCTTTTATCTCCAGACACGCCGCGGGTCGTCCAGGTCCAGTGAAATAGTTCAGAATGAAGCCGCATCATCCAGATGAACGTTGAGATCCATCAGAACTGTTTAAAAATCTGATTTCAGAAGATAAAACTTTATTTTGGAAATTAGTCAGACACACAAACAAATCACCAGCACGCTCGCTGTCGACATAATTTAAAAAGCAATAGAAGATTGAAGCTCACAGTACTGTTATATCTAAATCTTGTAGCTTTTTGTTTTTGTGCTTTGTACATTTTAGATCAGTAATTGAACTATTGCTGTCTTTATATGGGTGCTCTTTCCTCCTCTCTTTGTACACCCTCACCGTTTTTTTTTTTATGGGGTTTGGGGGGGAACCTCTATTATTTTCTTTTTCATTTTTCCAAATTCTTTTGTGGCAGCAAATATTTATTTATTTTTAGAAACAAAACATCTAATCAGGGACTCTTCATCACCGTTTGCAGTTTGGCACCAGACAGCGCCGAGTCAGTGACTCCTAACACACGTTTCCTTACATGGAAAGCCTTGTCGGAATGGTGGGAAGTTTGTGTGTCGAAATAGCGGGATTTCGGGATGGTGGTATGTTGGAATGCCAGCATGTAATTGTAAAACAATTGCTCTGTCTTTCTCTGGTCAAGTTTCCGTCCCTACTTGGCTTGTGTGAGCAGCTTTCAGCGCTGGGGCGCGCGAGTATGACATACGCATAGATGGGAAGCAAACGGAGACCATTTTAAATAACCACGGGAGCATAGGGGACCTATCTAGCCAATTGAACGAAGGAAATCAAATTAGGTTTTTTTTAATTTTCCCGAAGAAAAAAATGGAACAAATTGTGTCCTGGGACAGCTGGTGAAAAAAGAGAACAATTCTGGGAAAAAACGGGACAGGTGGCAACTCTAATTTTACCTTTTGAAGCTGTACTGTAGTCCAGTGACAGGTGATACATCAGCAAAGGTCTAATAAAAGTATTCCAGAAAAATGGTTCGTCCACAGCCAGTCTTTCATCCATAAAGGCCCATTTACTGCGGTTATCTGAAGCACATATATTCCCACTGCAGTGCCAGTTAGCCACATCCTGTTACCCAGAGAGAAGTCGCTATTGGCTGGCCCAAAAATCGCTGGAAGTCGCTATATCACATCATTGCTACAGCCATTAATATTTGCGCATGCGCAGAACCAAATAATGGTCTCCAGCATCACTATCGTTTGAAACGCACTCGATTCACAAGGGTGCTGAAGTGGTGACATACACATTTGAGTCATGGTGCGAAGATGACCCAGTTGTGCCACAAGGCATCATGGGAAATAGTCTGGATGAGGAGGCGTGGTCATCTTACAGCAGCTCAGAAGGGCTGCTGCCTGCAAAGGGACAGCGTGAACGGTGGGTGAGTGCTGGGAAACGGGGACGGAGGGGCCGATGAACGGGTGGAGCGATATAAACTTTCTCCATGATCACCAGAAAAAGTTGCTAGATTTGTCACTAGGCGCTTTTCTGAAAATAAGTCGCCAGAGGGGTCTGAAAAGTCGCTAAATATAGCGACAGTTGCTAAGTTGGCAACAATGCCGCTAAGTGCTACGACATCATCTCTGAGCTCTGACCTTTTGATTGGCATATTTCCTCCAATAGACCACTGTTTACTGTCCCTGCATGGCACAACAGCCAATGAAGACAGGCGTGAGGAAAAGTGCCCACCCCTATTCCTTCATCTTAAGCTGAAGCCCCCTGTGGTGAATGAGTAGCACCTAGCTGCAGCCGGAGCCACTACAAACCGCGCCCCCCTGCTACCACACCCCCTACAAACCACGCCCATCGTAGGAATGAGTGGAACCTAACCCTAACCCCTCCTCTAACCCTAACGACTACCCGACTACGTCCCTACAAACTACACCCAGTTTCACGGCTTCTGTAAAATACTCATTTCATGTTGTATGACAATCGAGTAAAAAAGACTTCAAGCTGTGCCCTCATGGTATTTTCCAGTCCGCCACCTAAACTTTGTCATTTTGAATGTTTGTGGGGAAAAAAATGGGCTGACATAAAATTAATCAGTTTCACTGTATTTAAACCTGTTTTGTTCAGTTCCAGTGGTACTTAGACCAATTCTAACTGCTGGGGGGGATTCAGAGTATAACCGATCAAAAGAGCCCTCAACCATGTTTGTACTCATCATGGTTAAAGGACAGCTTTAAATTTACTTTAGATGTGTTTTTTTTTTTTTTTCGGGCGTTTAAGGTGAAAAGTAAAAGATTCCAGAGGCATAGTCTAAAATCACGTTCCAATATCTCTGAAAGTTTTCTCTTTGGGTGATTTTGTCTTCTTCTGTTGAGTGTAATGAGATGATTTGACAAGAAATAAGACAAATATACTTTGATTTTTTCGCAGTGAGCGCAGTACTGAAAAGCAATTCTTCCACTCTGTATGAACAGGGGGGGGGGGGGGGGGAGGCAGTTTACGGTGGCGAGTCCAAGGTTTATGGAGTCATAGAAAACTAAACAACTTCAAGACCTGAGCAAGCATGTAGGAAAGATCTTCATCGTACAAGGTGGGCAAAAAGGAGCCTCTGACACTGACGTGTTTCTAAAGTAGAAATTTATGCTCACTGGGAGCGATGGATTAACATTTATCACAGAAATTAATCTCTATTTTCAGCTGAAACTAACAGAACAGCTCTTCTCTAGAGGCTCCAAACGAGTGTCAGAAAATATAAAGACATTTCTAAGTGTTTTTATAATGTTCATGTTCACGAGTTTGAGGGTTGCTGGTAAATGATGAATGTTGAAGCAAACAAAGCTCATGAGTCGTGACCGGATGTCTTGGGACTTGGTAGCATGATGCATAATGGTATGATAACCCATGAGTTATACTGGGGAAATGCAGCAAAGAGTATTTTATGTAATTTTTTCTCCTCATATTTGGCATCAGGCTCCTTTTTTACAAAGAAAATTCTTCCCATAACTTTAAAATGAGGCTGTTAAAGTGATTCAGATAAACTCATGTTTGGTTTTGTTCTCCACAGCGGCTCAGGACACTCCGATGAGCCCCCGGAGAGCCGAAACTACACCGACCGGAGGTCTCTGTGGCCCCTGAACTCCACCCCGACCCCCCGCAGAGTCAGACAGACTCCCACACCCACCAAACTGCAAAAACCAGCACAGAACAGAAGTGGGGATGACTTCAAGTCCAGCACCGAGCCGCCCTTCATCGGAGACTCTTACATGAGCGAAGACGCCCCCCGACTCACGGTGAGTCTGAAACTCTGGCTTTTTATCCGATTCACATGTTAAACCATTCTGATGAATCTGTTTCCATTAAAACTACGTATATTTCTACACACACACGGATATTCTTCTGCAAAACATGAAGCATTTTTTCCAAACACATTTTATTGTATTTAGACAGAGTACAGAAACGACCCCCAGCCCAATCTGAAATGGAGGCAGAGGCAGTTTTTGGAGACCAAAATGATGCAGAATAAATATTTAATCATTGAATAATGTACATGTGCATTTAAAAGTTTAGAGAAAGTTTAATTCAGTTCACCTTGAAAGGTTGTTGTGGATTTTAGATTCATTCTGACATCATACAAAAAGCCAAATATTCTTAACTTTGTGTGAATAGTGTAAATGGAAAATGTCCATGGAAGTGTCCAAAATCTGGAAATAAATTCACATTCCCAAAAATGACTTATGTCCCCCTTTCTAAGTTGCACTTGGTGCATGAAGGAGGAATGAAGTGATCAATTAAGTTTAAAATAACAGGAGCGATATGCAGCCTGTGAAGTATTTTGTATTGAGTTTTTCTGTCGGTTGCAGGTAGATGCAGACTTGATCAAGCGTTATTCTTCCACCTATGTGAGAGATCTTGTAAGTGATACGTGAATAAAAGGCTGCTATAAAATGTTTTCTGTTTTTGCACTTTAGGAGAAAACGCTCAACCTCACTGTAAAAAAAATTAAGGAGCGAGGTGGTTTGTGGAGACACAAATGCCTCATCTGTAAATTCCCCCAAAATGGTTCTTGGGATTATTGAATGTCTGCTGTAACTGCTGGAAGGAAAGTAAAGTATTATCTCTGAATAAATTACCAAACACATGTATTCCCATGTTCTTCCAAAAGAGGAATGTGGGTGCAGAACATGAAGCATTTTCCTGCTTCCCCGACCTGCCGTTACTGAATGTTAATGATCGACTTTTCCTCTGTGCGGCTGCTAGTTTTGCATCAGCAGATTAAGTTTATGAAAATGTGACGACTCTGTATGTTGTGCAGAAACGTTTTCCTCAAACCTCCACTGCCTTTCCTTTTAGGAATGTGTTAGAGGAACTGAAAGGGTGATTCAGGCCTTTATATTTCCGCTGTGTTGTCTTTGCATGCAGAAATAAATGTCTCACCCCAGGTTTTTATCACCACAACTCCTCAGTTATACTCTGGTGAGAATTAACTTTGAAGATGGAGATTCCTAGAAAATGTCGACATGAATGAAACTTTCCTCACTTGCTGCAGGATTTAACTATTTTTTCCAGTGGGACGACGCATGCTTTATGGGGAATCAATAAGTTTAATAGATGTTTAAAATTCAACAGATGACTTGATCTCAATCTGGGTACGGTTGGCTTAATGTTTGCCACCATTAAACTGCGCACACATGTGACTAGTAAAGGTTTAACTTGGAAATTTAGTCACATGTGCAGGGGTGTGACTCCATCCTCTCTGAACATATAAACACTGGCCATCATGGGTTTTTCCATCCAGAGGGGAAAAAACTGTGGCATTCTATTTTGAATGTCTCATGAACTGATTCACAAGGTCGAATCTTAAATTCCTGACTGGTTTTCTGTAACAAATGTGTCATTTCTGAAGAAATCGCTGTGGGATTAACTGAAACTGTCAATGATGTCGTCTGAGCTGCGCTAACAGAAGAGATAAGAGGAAGCTTTTATGTCAATATTAATCAGCTGCTGGTTCTGATTGGCTGTTGCCGTAGTGAAGTTAAAATGTTGCATTGGGGTCATTGAACTCCTCACCAGTCAGTTTAAAACTGAAAAAGCCTGTAGGATGAGAAGTCCTGTTGGGATTTGGGTCAAACTAAATTGTTGCTGCTTAGAACAAGATGTAAGTTTAATACTTGGGCATGCAACCTTTGGTGTTTTTTTGGTTTTGTTTTTTGTTTTTTTTCCCTGCTCAGATCAGTGAGAGTTATTATAAAAGAGAAGGGATGATAACTGCGGAGGAATGTCCCTGTTTTTATATGTAATCAACAATTACCCAGTTATTAACCAGAAAGGGCGGGGTTAATTATGCGGCATGTTCGTTCTTTCTCACCACCTCTTTAATTAAAACTATCTGTTCTCAAAAAAATACAGTAATACTACAAGTGAATTGATCTTTATTGAAATGTGCTCTCCCTTGTCAGGGGTAAAGATGCTGGGTTGGAATGAATGGGATTATTTTATTTAAGTCTGTTGTTTCAGTAGACCGTGTCTACAGAAGAGGATTAGGGCCACTAAAAAAAAAAAGATAAAATTCTGAGAAAAAAAATCTGAATTCTAACTTTTTCCTGACCAAAAACAAAGTTCTTTTCAGGATTTTTTTTTTTTTTCCGAAAAAGTCTGAATTCTGACTTTTTTTCTCACAATTTCATTTTTTTTTCTTCAGTAGCCCTTATCCTCTTCTGTCTGTGTCCGACTCCTTTGTACCAACTGGTTTTTATTCCATTTTAGTTTTATATATAAAAAATTAAAAATATTGATTAAACATAGAAGTTCTGTTCAACCTTGTATCTAAGGAAATGTGGAAGTGACAAATTTCCACTTCATGCTTTTCTGTGTTAACCACGTCCTTCTCGAATATCAGACCAATCACGCAATGCTTCGGAGACCCTCGAGAGGAAAGTTTTGCTCGACTGATGTGCCAACACAGATTGTAACATCTCCCAAACCAGAGCCACGACTTCTTGTTTTTGAGGCCTTGAGAACAAAATTTCATCATTTTGTTCTCAAGGCCTCAAAAACAAGAACAAAGTTCTTGTTTCTGGCAGAGTAGGTAACAGGTTTAAAATCCCTGAACCTCTTCCTTTTAACCAGTCTTGGGCCCAATATGAATTCTCACCTTATCCCTTCCCCTCAGCATTACCCTTACCGTGTAGGGGTAGGGGTGTCTCAACTCTATCAGAACAAAGTGGAAGACGAAGGGTTTTCAGATGCACACTTAGACGAAGAGGTATGCCAAATTTACGAATCGCTGGCAAGATGGTTGCTACCAAGTCCAAAAAAATCCACAAATGTAAATTTCTTTGTAGATCATTTTTATAATTTATGCCAACTGTTGTATTGTCTAGTTTAGCGTTGCTTAAATGTTTAACGGTCATTTTCTTTGTAAAATGCACATGGAAAAAAAAAATCACTAATACTACATTGAAGCTTCGGTAACATAAGACTGAAAACCAGTGGTGCTCTTTAGGCAGACCCGATAGATGATCAATAAAAACTGCTGCAGCATAGCTGGTCTTCTGTTACATGGAGGGCATCATGGGTGCAACACAAGTTGGACTGTCAAGCTCAGGTCAGACTTAAAGGATAATTTTCTTTTTTTTCAACCTGGACCTTATTTCTAGGAGTTTATACGTGCATTTATGCACTGGTAAAAATTTCTGCATCACTTTGACTCCTTCGGAAGATATTACATTGTCACCCTTGGGGATACATCCATATAATGGCAGATAGGGGGCAGCCTCTCTATAAGGCATTATCTGCTGCAAAACTCCTTCAGTTCACCAATGCTTTAAGTAGAATGAACGGACGAATGAGTACTATTGTCCTGTGAGTTCGGAGTTTTGCAAATTGTGTTTTAGTTGTCTGGGTAGCAGCTGCTCCTCTCAGGGGAGTGACGTAGGGGGTGACGTTCAGCCCTGCCAGCATGTTGTGGAAGATGAGAATAAAAGAAGACCTTAAGTCTTCCTTGTTTGGTAACACAAATACCCAACTGAGGCGCCTCACCTGCATGGATGAAACCTCCAGCAGCGTCAGAGCTGCATGATTACCAGAGACCGTCTCTGGAGGTGAATACCAAGGTTAGGCCTATAATGGTTTTGATTTTTTTAAATTAGTTTGTTTTTATTTAGTTTTGACTTTTTGTTTTTCCAGTTCAGTTAGTTTGAGTTAGTTTTTTGAGCAGGTTTCCTAGTTTTTATTGGTTTTTACTTTTTGGAAAATGCCTAGTTTTAGTTTAGTTTTTATAAGTTTCAGTGTTAGTTTGTTTTTTTTTTTTCATAAATCACAGGTATTTGTCTGGTGTGACATTCAAAATCAAAGTAACTTGGAGTAAAACCGGTAGATCAAAGTAAATAGATGGAAATGGATTTCATACCAACCCAAAAGACTGCATTAAACAAATTTACAAAGATTTACGGTGGCGTGGTGGTTAGCACCGCAGCCTCACAGTAAGAAGGTTGCTGGTTCGATACCCGGCTGGGGTATGTGTGGAGTTTGACCTTCCTGTGTGGAGTTTGCATGTTCTCCCCGTGTATGCGTGGGTTCTCTCCGGGTACTCCGGCTTCCTCCCACCATCCAAAGACATGCATTAATTGGACATGCGTTAATTGGTCACTCTAAATTGCCCCTAGGTATCGGTGTGAGAGTGAATGGTTGTCTGTCTCTCTGTGTTGCCCTGCGGCAGACTGGCGACCTGTCCAGGGTGTACCCCGCCACTCGCCTGATAATAGCTGGGATAGGCTCCAGCAACCCCCGCAACCCTGAACTGGATAAGCGGTACAGAAAATGACTGACTGACAAAGATTTACAAACAGTTTACATGTTTTTGCAATAATTTTAGTTTTAGTTTTGCAGGGTTTTTATTTTAATTTAAAAACTGTCATTTTTATTTCAGTTAATGAACATGTCTTTTCAATTTTAGTTTAGTTTTTTTCTTTTTTAGTTAACTATGATAACCTTGGTGAATACTGAGCTGCAGGCGATTGATGGACCGCCACCGTGAAGTGTTTGGTATGATAACAGCTATTTTCATCTGCTCCTCGCAGGGCTGCTCAGACAGCATCCAGAGCCTGATCAGGAACACCACATTTAGCAGCCGATTCCTGGAGCATCTTCCAGTCCTGCAGTGGGCCAAACACGTAACTCAGGAACAGTACCGGCGTCTGAGCCAGTATCCCGGAGCGCACGGCTGGGGAGGCATCGACTACAACAGTGAGCTTTTCTTCTGGAAACCTTCATCTTCTAGTTTCTCCGCTTTTAAAAAATGTGCTCTGTTGTAAGATTGATAGTTGCTGCTTCTGGAATTGAATCTGCGAGCTCAGTTCGGTCTCTGTGAGTGAACAGTCATGCAGGACCAGGTGGAACCAGTTCACCTGGCTGGAATGCAGCTGTTTGCCATGAGTAAATGTTCAGACGTGCCGCAGCAGGAAAAATGCTTGTTTATTTTGATAACATCAGCTAAGGTGCAGTCTTATTAAATTCCCAGTAAAAAGCTCCAGATCGCACGGCTGCTTTCCAGGTGGAAAGGTGGAAAGCAGCCATGTTTACTGTGATTGACTCCACATGCTCTCATTCTGCTGTAATGCAGAGAAAAGTCGGCTTTTCTCACCTGTGTGCTGATCTTCCTGCAGAGAAACCACTCAGCCCAAGTAGACGGGTTTTATATCTGATTTAAAGCCTGATGCAGTGAAGTTTGACATCATATGTGCAACCATGTATAGACACTGACTGGTTCAGACTGGTGTAGGTGTGGTGGATTCTGGCAGAAACACTATAACCAGTAGGAGCTTTAAATCAGATATAAAACCTGTCTGCAGTGATGCGGGCTCTGCATCGGTCCGTCGTGGTGAAGAAGGAGCTGAGCCAGAAGGCGAAGCTCTCGATTTACCGTCCATCTACGTTCCTACCCTCACCTATGGCCATGAGCTGTGGGTCATGACCGAAAGAACGAGATCGCGGGTACAAGCGGCCGAAATGAGTTTCCTCCGCAGGGTGGCCGGGCTCTCCCTTAGAGATGGGGGGAGGAGCTCGGTCATCCGGGAGGGACTCAAAGTCGAGCCGCTGCTCCTCCGTATAGAGAGGAGCCAGATGAGGAGGCTCTGGCATCTGATCAGGATGCCTCCTGGACGCTTCCCTGGTGAGGTGTTCCAGGCACGTCCCACCGGGACCAGACCCCGGGGGAGACCCAGGACACGCTGGAGGGACTACGTCTCCCGGCTGGCTTGGGAACGCCTCGGGATCCCCCGGATGAGCTGGCGGCTGTGGCCGGGGTGAGGAAAGTCTGGGCTTCCCTGCTTAGGCAGCTGCCCCCGCGACCCGACCCCGGATAAGCGGAAGAAGACGGTACGGTATAAAACCCGTCTTCTGGGGCTGAGTGGTTTCTCTGCAGAAAGATCAGCACACAGATTAGAAAAGCCGCCTTTTCTCTGCATCACAGCAGAATGAGAGCATGTGGAGTCAATCACATTAAACATGGCTGCTTTCCACCTGGAGGAGGTCTTACTGTGCGATCTGGAGCTTTTTACTGGGAATTTATTTGGACTACACCTTAGCTGATATCAAAATAAACAAGCATCTTTTCTCTTGCGGCACGTCAAAGTCGGTCTGAATGTTTAAACGTGGCAAATGGTTCCACCCGGTCCTGCAGCGAGACGAACAAGAACGTGAACCGGCTCTGATGATAGCACAAGTTGCAGCACACACACTGTGCAGTATTTTCACAAATTGAAAGTGCACCCTGTACATAAAATAACCTGATTCAAAAACAAATAATTAAAAAATATATATATTCAAAATAGGTTGAAGATACCTAATAATTACTTCAATACTTTTCTGCATTTATATAGTTTTTGTATGTTCATTTCGTAGGTTCATTTCTTGGATTTATGAAAAAATTCCAGAATTTTGAATAATTTTTCAGCCTCTCAATGGTCCAGAACCTTTTTTGTCTATACCAGCTATAGATATTTTAGGTAAAGCAACTGGAAATACTCCCATCAAATGACACCAAAGCAGAAAAAAATGTCTTCATTAGCTGATTTATCTTGAAGCTGAAATCAAAACGTCTTTGTACTCTGCAACCAAAAAGGAGTGTATCTCAAAACTAAGAGATAAATGGTTGCAATAACTTGTAAAGTGTTAAGAAGTATTTGTTTTAATTTTGTACACTTAGAAATGTTTTGGATCACTGTTTTTGTTTTTTTAGTTAGTAAGATGTGATGAAAACACTGTACCTTTTAAAGTATAAATGCATAAATAGATATGCATTTGCTTTATTTTCATTTATTGATCTATATTCTTATACATTTATTTTTAATCCCTGTTTTTTCCACCACTCTTAATTTTCCTATTGCTTTATTCCTTAAGATATAAATATTCTTATTTTACAATGTTTTCTTTAACAATATTTGGCATTGAAATAGGAAAAAAAAGAACAGTGCTTGTATTCTTTTCTATTTAGTTTTTCAAAAGCCTGGTGATTATTTGTTTAAAATTAAAACATCCTCATTCCTTTGCATCAAACCAGAGCTAAAAAAAAAAAAAAGAGAGAAATGTCAAACAAAAGAGCTTGTGTTTGAGGAAGGAGTCGCCTCCGCACAAACACCTGCGCGTCCACCTGTTTAAACTCTGATATGTTGATAAAAATCAAAGATTTATATCTTATTTTTGCTGGATTCAAACACCATTTCCTCTTTGGTTGTTGCGTTTATGCTTCTTTAAGTATGATAAAACACAAAAGTGTACAGGAGGTCATTCCTGCCATGACCAGAACAATAAGACTCATGATTCTAATAATAAAGACTAAAAACCTACATTATAATTCTCCATTGGGGGATTAAAGTATTAATTCATTCCTTTTTATTCATATAAAATCTGTACTTGTGCATAATCGCTTCTGTAAATCTCTTTTTTAGATAGCTGAATTTATTAATTAAATATTGTATTAGTTGGGCTGATCCTTGGAGCAGATTCAGTTTCAACAAAACTGGAACAGAAACGAGCAGAAACACAAATACCACATCCTGTTTAGTCACTTGTAGACAGTGAGAGTTTGTCATGAAGACTGGAGGCGGCCCGACTCGTCCGACCGTCACCTTCCCCGCTTCCGGTCTCTGTTGCCGTGTTGTGAACTCTTTCACTGACTCGTTCGGTTTCATCCACCACGAGGCGTTCAAGCAGTTCCTATGACGCTGCAGGCAGCGTAAACGACAGTTTTACTGGTGGAAGTGAAGGCCTCAGCGGGCATTTCCATTCTTTCATGTTTGCTGTTTTGTCAGAAGTTTAAACTTTTGCGTCACATCAACTTCAACACGTCTCTCTGCAACACCTGAGTGTTCAGAGACGTTGAAATGTTTCTCAGCAGTTTTGAATCAGAAAATTACATTTGGTTTTGTGACCGCTGCTTCTCTCACTTCCTTAAACTACCATTGATGCGTTCACTTGTAACTTGAATGTCTGAATTTCTATTTTTAATGAGCAGAAAGATTCAAGCCACAGGAAGTTGGCTTGCTATTTGGGAACTTGGAAAGCGGTCGTGTGTTTTCACGTTCTGTTCCTTTTTAGTGTAACCTTTATTAACACTGATGGTACCACTGAGACGTGCAGTCTCACTTACAGGTGAGACGCACCTCTAATTTATTCAAAGGTACGTCTCTGGTCTCTTAGCTTTAAATTCTCCACATGGGTGTAAAGTGGGCTCTTTGGTCCGGCTGGATCCTGTTCCACGTCACCAGACTACCTTTAGGTGAACTAAACCTCTTCATGAGGCCGATTTTACTGCTAACACAACCAAATACATTCATATCTTGACAACTACAAGGCCTCAAAAGGAAGCTGAGGCGTGATATTACTACCAAAGTGTCAGAATCAATTTATATTACTATTTTAGAGTAAATTCAACCTGGAAGATGGAAGAAAATGTAAATCTACTCCTAAAATAAAATCACTTTACTAAAGAATGGCAGCCCAGCCCATCTAAGAATGAGTAGAGTAGTACTATGGATCCAGTAAAGTAGTACTATGGATCCAGTAAAGTAGTACTATGGATCCAGTAAAGTAGTACTATGGATCCAGTAAAGTAGTACTAGGAATCCAGTAAAGTAGTACTAGGGATCCAGTAAAGTAGTATTAGGGATCCAGTAAAGTAGTAGTACTAGGAATAGAGTAGTTGTAGGAACGAGTAAAGAAGTACTAGGAACGTGTAATGTAGTTCTAGGGATCCAGTAAAGTAGTACTAGGGATCGAGTAAAGTAGTGTTGGGGATCTAGTAATATTAGGGATCGAGTAAAGTAGTAGTACTAAGGATAGAGTAGTTGTAGGAACGAGTAAAGAAGTACTAGGAACGTGTAATGTAGTTCTAGGGATCCAGTAAAGTAGTAGTACTAGGGATCGAGTAAAGTAGTACTACTGGGATCGAGTAAAGTAGTACTACTAAGGATCGAGTAAAGTAGTAGTACTAAGGA
Source organism: Atherinomorus stipes (assembly GCA_023101725.1). Taxonomy (NCBI): domain Eukaryota; kingdom Metazoa; phylum Chordata; class Actinopteri; order Atheriniformes; family Atherinidae; genus Atherinomorus; species Atherinomorus stipes. The sequence continues at coordinate 30,573 of JALJCO010010528.1, read as the reverse complement.
TAGAGTAGTTGTAGGAACGAGTAAAGAAGTACTAGGCACGTGTAAAATAGTATTAGGGATCCAGTAAAGTAGTGTAAGGGATCTAGTAATATTAGGGATTGAGTAAAGTAGTAGTACTAGGGATAGAGTAGTCGTAGGAACGAGTAAAGAAATACTAGGAACGTGTAAAGTAGTACTAGGGAACAAGTAAAGTGGTACTAGGGATCCAGTAAAATAGTATTAGGGATTGAGTAAAGTAGTAGTACTAAGGATAGAGTAAAGTAGTACTAGGGATTGAGTAGTTGTAGGAACAAGTAAAGTAGTACTAGGGATCCAGTAAAGTAGTATTACGGATCGAGTAAAGTTGTACTAGGGATCAAGTAGTTGTAGGAACGAGTAAAGTAGTATTAGGGATCAAGTAAAGTAGTAGTACTAGGGATAGAGTATTGTAGGAATGAGTAAAGAAGTATTAGGAATGAGTAAAGTAATGTGTGAGGAGGAACTCTACTACAGTAAAAGGTATTAACAGTTTTGAGGTGTTACCTACGCAGGTCAATATCTGAGGAAGCCATCGGCCAATGATGATGATGGACTTTAAGCTCTCCCAGTATCTCCTTAGTATCAGTTTTGTCTTTGCCAACACTGTTTTCTTACCACGGACGTCTAATCCTCTCAAAGACACAAAGAAATATCTGATGTCTGAATAAAGAACACATTTACTTTTCACCACGGTGGCTGAATTAATCATATATATATATATATATATATATAATACAGCTGTGTGTGAAAGTGTTTGCCTCCTTCCTGATTTCTTACTTTTTTGCATGTAAGTCACACTTACATGTTTCAGATCATCAAACAAATGGAAATAATAGTCAAAGATAACACAAGTAAACAGAAAATGCAGTTTTAAATGAAGATTTTTATTAATAAGGGGGGAAAAATCCAAACTTAAATGGCCCTGTGTGAAAAAGTGATTGCCCCCTAAACCTACTAACTGGTTGTTCCACCTTAGCAGCAACAACTGCAATCAAGCGTTTGTGATAACTGGCAGTGAGTCTTCTACAGCGCTGTGGAGGAATTTTGTTCCACTCATTTTTTGCAGAATTGTTGTAACTAATTCACATTGGAGGGGTTTCCAGCATGAACTGCCTTGCATATATATATATATATATATATATATATATATATAGATATATAGATATATAGATATATAGATATATATATATATATATATATATATATATATATATATATATATATATATATATATATATATAATATATAGAGATATATATATATATATAGAGATATATAGATATATATAGATATATAGATATATAGATATATATATATATAATATATATATATATATAGATATAGATATATAGATATATATATAGATATATATATATATATATAGATAGATAGAGTTTTAGCTAACCAGAAGCAGCTGTTTGGTTTCTCTGGGCTCTGCAGGCCTGCTGTAGGTGAGCTGGGTATAAAATTCTGCCTGGATACAGAAAATGTTTTAATTTTAAGCAGAATTTCCTCAAATTGTTCAGTTAAGGTTTCCTGATGGTTTAAACATGCTCTCAGATGAATTTCATGTGCGAGGAGACGAGTCTTTACTTGACGTCACTGTTCTGAAAGAGCTGCTCTGTAAACACAAGGTTGAAGTTGTTTCATGTGACTTCTCAAAGACCAAAGATGCTGAGACTTTTTTTTTTTTTTCTTTTAATCTTTGTGAGGAAATGAAAGTAGCTGGGATTTCTTTTCTTTTCTGATCACAAGCATCTGAATCAGTCGGCAGATGAGATTATGTGACATGGTGACGGCTGGTTTTCGCTCCTCATCCCTGACGACCAGTTCCCCGGGCAGAAATCTGGGACTGACCTTTTATTGAAAATTTGATTTAACAAATGGTAATGTGGTTTTGATCCTTTTGTGTTTGCTGGCCGAGCATCCATGCGTTTATCAGTTCCGGACTTGGTGTCTGAGTTCAGCATCAGCTCTCCACTGGTCCAGTTCAGGACTGATTTTAAACTTTTTTTTTTTTTTTTTTTAAGCTCTTAACGGCCCTGCAGTGTCTTATTTATCTGATGTCACAGATTTTCCTCTTTTTTTACAACTTTTTGTATTTTTTTTCTTCCTTTTTACACTCTGAAAGCGTATATAGGTTGTAGTTGATATGGATGACTTGTCTACATTGATCTAACTTAATTATTCTGGTTATTTATATATATATATATATATATATATATATATATATATATATATATATATATATATATATATATATATATATATATATATATATAGAGAGAGAGAGAGAGATAGATTTATTTTTGAGGGAGAAGGGAGAGAGATGGACATACGTAAATATGCATTAAGAGCAAAAGGATCATTTAATTTTTTCAGTATACAAAAAGTGAATTACGCTAAATCATATTATTAGATTAGAAAATAACAATATTACTTTTGAGTTGGGCAAAATAGAGTTGGAAAAACTTGAACTTGATTTGAGATAATTAAGTTACTGTGACATAAATCAGTTGTGTTAATCAAACTTATTAACTTTATTTCAAAGAACTTAATTCATTTAAGTGTTACCAGTTGAAACAAATTAAATTCAACTATTTTCTTTTTTTAGTGTACTCTTCTGTAAAGTGTTAGTGATGCATCTTTTGTAGCACTTGCTGAAGCACTTGCCAGGATTTGACTGCAGATGAAATCTCATCCGGATTATTTGTGTCTTCAGCTCTGGTGGAAACGCTCGCTGTCCTCAACTCCTCTGCAAACGGACAGATGTTGGACAGCTGGGAGACGCAGAGGAACAAATCGATGTGTAGCCGCTGTGCTGTGGTGGGAAACGGAGGGATCCTGAAGGACTCTGGGAAAGGGAAGGAGATCAATGCTCATCATTACGTCTTCAGGTAGAAGCTGACGTTGGATGCTGCATGTGGAGCAAAGTTACCACGAAAGTTTTTACTTTGATCCTCAGATATTCCAGCCGGAGCGTTTTCCTGTTCGCTGTACTGACTGACCTGTGTGTGTGTGTGTGTGTGTGTGTGTTTGTGTGTGTTGCGGATCTTCAGGACCAACGGGGCGATCATTAAGGGATTTGAGGCGGACGTGGGGTCCCGCACCACCCACTACACATTCTCCACAAACACACTGATGAACTCCATGAGGAGCTATGCAGGTGATGGGTACAGAGGACCTCCTGTTTCCCAGGTGATACTGAGAGGGAAGAAATAAAGCTTGGGGGGGGGGGTCCTGTGTGAGTAGCAAAACAAAGATGACATCATGCTCTCCTGCTCTCTGACAGGAAACTCGATACGTTTTCCTGCCCGATCATGACAGAGATTATCTGCTGGTGAAGGCAGCGGCGACACACGGACGGGTGGAGCGGGGGCCTGAGCGGGGCAAAGAGTAAGAAACACCCGTCATGCTGCTCGTTGATCTGGAAACTCGTCTGGACATCACGGCTTCAATGACACAAAAAATTATCTTTAAAACCTGTTTCTGTTGGTATCGCTTTAAAGACCCACTACAATCCTCCTTTTAGTTACTTTAAAACTTTCTCGTGGTCTTTAAAGGGGAAATGAAACAGTCAACCAACCTAACTTTATTTACTAGACTGAGTCCTGGACTTATCAATAATTATACACAAAGTGAAAAATAGAAGCATATAAAAGAAAAACGTAGCGAAGTTTTATCTTTTTAGGACAAGAGCGCCGCCATGTTGCAGTACTCTGACGTCACCGGGTCGGTTAGTCCCGCGGTCCTGAATGAGTCCTCGAGTCCGCACCACAGTTAGAAAGATAACGGTGTGAATGACGGAGACTGGTGAGCCAAAGGAGAAGAAAAGACAAAAGGGGAACCACTACTGTGTCCTCCTGGTCTAAAAGCAAGTTTTCCAAAGTTTAAGCTGAAGATCGAACAGTTAACAACCTCCAGCTGAACCAGAAACCGGTCCTGCTGCTGCTGGCGGCTCTGAAAAGGGAACCTCCCAGACTCCAGATCATGAGGTGAGAATTTTCTAGAGAAAATTAGGAAAATGATCAGGAGACTTGGAGTCTGGTAAGCTAGAGGTCCGCAGATGAAAGCTGCTCTGAGTGTTTAATATCACTGCCTATAAGCGGAGACCGGCCGGTCTGCAGCATCAGTACGTAGCTCTCCGCGTCTGTTCCTCTTTGAGCTGCTTATTAAACACACATCAAACGGCAACACTCATAAATCCCCCCCACAGCCTGATGATGAGCAGAACAGCTCTGCAGCAGGTTGATGTGAAATGACGTCATAAAAACTTTCAAACCGGGACTCCCCGTTTTCCACGGCGGGTCCGGTTCTACAGAACTCCGCCCGCTCCCTCATCATCCTGCAGCCTGGATGCTTTGCATCTTTCCCATCGTATCCCTGTCTCACCATAGCATTTATTTTAGTTTACATTAAACCACCGGTTACTACCGTTAGCTTAGTTAGCGTACCTGCTGGTTACTACCGTTAGCTTAGTTAGCGTACCTGCTGTTTTCCCGGACGCTCCCGTGTCTCCACTCGGATCTCCTTCAGGGACAGCACCGCCTCCAAACGTCCACCTCCCGGTACAATAATCCATACGTGTAATCCAGATTGTTATACAAAATCCTCCACGCCTGACCCGGTCCACGTGGACCTCCTGACGTGACCCGGTCCACGTGGACCTCCTGACAGCAGACAGCCTCCAGCATCGCTGAACCGCAGCCACTCCTGCAGGTGCTGGCAAGCCGCCCCTCCCGACATAAACAGCGGCGTCTCGTCCTCTCCTCAGTCACATGGACGGTGTGATGGCTGAAAGCATCGGTACAGGATCTGGATGCAGGACCGGCCTCCCAGCTTCGCTTTCCATCATATTAATCTAGTAAAACGTGTTCCAGCTTGTTAAACACAGAGCCGCGTAGCTGCTTATTCCTGTTGATTTAATGTGGAGTCAGAGGGGAAACCAACCCGGTGACATCAGAGCTTAGAGTACTGCAAGATGGCAGCACTCTTGTCCTAAAAACATCAAACTTCGCAACGTTTTTCTTTTGTATTATATTTTTCACTCTTGGTATATAATTATTAAGACCAGGTCTAGTGAATAACGTCAGGTTGGTTGACCGTTTCATTTTCACTTTAAACTGTGATTATGAAGTTTTCAGCCCAAATCCCAAAACATGAGCCATTTTCCAGGACTCTGCTTCTGCAGAGCGCCAGTAGCTCGTTTGCATATTTCCTCTGAGTTGTGGGCGGAGTCTTTTCATACTGTATGTTATGGTTTTCTTTCATTTATAACGTAAAGATGAAGTTCTTTTTAATGTTGATGTGAAGCGTTAAGCTGAAACACGCCTGAACGGTTTAACAGCATTAACACGATAAAACAGAGTGAAACACTTGAGTCGTACACTGAATCATGACCGCTGAGATGAGGCGGATAGTTTTCTTCTTTCAAACAGACGGTTATATTTAGGTCAACGAGGCTGATGCTTTTCTCACCGTGCTTGCATACAGAGCAGACAGGAAGAGTTTAAACACGGTCTAACCTTCACCACATCCATCTTCACACATTTTCTGTTTAGAGAAGTTTACTTTGTCATCAGCGAGTGGGTTTTCTGATTTGTTAAACAATCTTTCTAACCTGCACGTGTGGTTAATTGTCTGACTGTGATATATATTCTCTCAGCCCATCAAAGTACTTTGGAGAAGATGTGTCAGCCGAGAAGTTAAAGATGTACCACCCCGATTTCATTCGTTACCTCAGAAACAGGTGAGTTTCCATCAGAAACTGCATTTGACTTCCAATTTAATATGAAGAACAAACCACTTTATATAAACATATAAAAAAGAAACACTGCACTTGTAAACAAATATGAAATAGAAGCTATAACTTGTAATACATATATATAAATAAAAAGTCTGTAAATATGCTGAGTGGGTGTATCGTGGTGCGTTCCAGTTGTCTCGGGATTTGCGAGCAGATGTGAGTCGGTGACGTCATCATCTGGTATTTTGCGTTCCAGTTGCACCAATTCGGAGGGGAGAGAATAGACATTTCTAAAACGGCCTATTTGTGAGCTAGAACAGCTGGAAATGAACAAATTTCAAGCTAGAAAACATGTTATAATGATGTTACCATGACAACAGCAGCCAATTTCAGTGGGTGTTTAATAAACGCACATTCACGCTGCGTTTTAAAGAACAAAAAGACCACCGTGAGACCGTAAAATTCATTAACAACTCGATGCTGTTTACACTTGAGACTTCTGAACAGAAAATATCTGATATAGAAGTTTAATAAACACAATAATGGTACTGAACGCAGCCAATCTCAAATCTACAATCTCGGGGTCCTCTGCAAATTTCAAGCTCGTATCTCGGAAAAACGAGTTGATAACCTCACTTCCTCGGAAAATTACCTCAAACACGAGTTCTGAGACAACCTGAACGGCCAACACACCCGACGTATCTGCAGATACCAGCAAAAACGCAAATATCAGCTGACCGATATATCGGTCTCTCCTTAAAGACACACAACATAACTTTCCACCTTAAAAATCTGCGTTTCTGACTCGTTTTGAGCGACATAATAAAACACCAATAAAAGTAATTTAATTAAGAAAATACCTTAGCTTCAGAACATTCATAGCTATCGGTATCATACATGGTGGGTACATTGTTGGTGGGTTTTTAACTGCTTAAGGCTGTTTATAAATGTTGTATAGTTGCCTTTCTCTGATAGTTTTAGGTATTTTATACCAGGAGTGTGTGCCTCTGAATGAGCGACCATTTCGCAGAATTTTGTTTGTCGTTGTTGATGTCGATGTTTCAATCTCCCCGAGCTGAAAAGATGTTGAAACCTCAGAGAGCTGCTGAGGGAAGTCCCCACGCTGACTCTCTAAATCCTACAGTGCACTTGTGAACCAGCTCTGCAGGAATAAAATGATAAAATCAGAATAAAATGGTGATCTGTGAGGAGAGCCGTCTGCAACATAATCTGACTTATGATTTCTTCTTTCAGATTCCTTCGATCCAACGCTCTGAAAACCAAATATAAGGACATCTACCGTCCATCCACAGGAGCTGTGATGCTGCTGGCTGCTCTGCATGTTTGTGATCAAGTACGTCTCATTTTTCCTCATTTGCGCCGTGCTAACATTCTGTTAGCTGCTGTTTTGTGGCCTGTTGATTGTTCTCGAATTATTCTGTAAAAGTTTCCACATCTGAGTCCCGTGCCGTCAATAATCGGACAATCACGTCAGAATGTGCCGGTCTGATCGCTGCTTTGTTTGCTTCTGAAGGTGAGCGCGTATGGCTTCATGACTCCCGACTTCATGAACTACTCTAACCACTACTACGACAGCAGCTACCACCAAGTCGGCTTCTACATCAACCACGATCTGCGGCTGGAGATGAATCTGTGGCAGCAGCTGCACCAGGCGGGCCTCATTCGCCTCTACATGCACCGGTTAACCAAACCGGACCAGAGATGATGTCAACCCGTCTGCACAGGAGCTGCCACAAGGGAAAAAGACCTGCAGGAACTCGGGACCCGCCTGTCTCGTCTCGGAGACTCTGAGCCGAGCAAAGTAAAAAAAAAAAACTGACAGGTTTTCCTTTTGTGAAGAAAAAGGAAGATTTTTTTTTTCTTTTTTTGACAGCTGCTATGATCATTCATGAAGATGCAAGATATTTATTTATCCCAGAAATCATGTTTTTGGTGATTTGTGGGTCAGATTTATGCAGACTTTCGCTTGGCTTTACGAGGTAACTGCAAATAAAACTTCAGATTTTCTGAATTTCCACTTTCCAGCATGAACAGGGAGCATCTGCAGCACCAGAGGCCGCTGATGCAGCACTACCGCATCCAGATCATCGTTTCCCACAACTGCTACTTCACAGAAATACAAATTACTAAGAGTAATAAATGGTCCACTGTGGGGAAAAATGCCACAAAGTGCCAGAAAAGATGCTAATTTTTTACTGCATAGCTGAGCTTTAAGTCTAAAGATTCAAGACACTGAACATTCCCTTTTTTTGTACTCTCTACTTCCTGCGAGGGATGGTGTAGCTGTCGAGGTTTTATGTCAATTTTTTGTAAAATCACCTTTAAATTTTTCTATCTTTTAGTCCAAACTGAAAAAGGGTGTTATAGCATGAACTTTGCTGAACAACACCCCTTTAATGTTTCATGTCTCTTTACTAAACTGTGGCCTTAAAATCTGCTGGATGCATTAGCAAAAAATTTTGCACAAAAAGTTGTGGTTTTAATTATTTTTCTTTTAAAGTTAGATTATTATTTTTAATAACCACTATCAGCTCCATCTATGCATTAGTAACCAAAAAATACTATAAATGTGTTTTGGCTTGTCATTCAGCTGTTTTTAATGCTAACTACTAAATTTTAGCATGCTAGCATGCTAAAGCAATAAACTAAATGGTGTAAACTTTATTATAAACATGTTGATGTGCTACAATTAAGATTTAGCACACAAGTTTGACTAAATTTACCATTTAAAATCAAAAACTTGGTGTTCTCACATTAAACAGTTGCTAACGTTAGCATTTAGCTCACATTCTTCAGACTTCATTTGACTGGAGGAAAACAGAGTTGGTCATCACGTGCAAAAGTTAAAGGTTTAGACTTTTGCTCTTTATAAAATGGAATCACTTCTATAAATGGAAAATTTTTAGTCACTTTTAATTGGATTGTGTTCATCTGTTTGGACTTTTGCTTTATTTATGCATCAATCCCATAAAAAAAGAAACTTTAAATTCTTATCCTTACAGCCATTAATTCAAACTGTGCCTTAATGTTCCTCTTTACCCAAATTTCCCCCATTTTTCTGCTTCCGAACCAGCAAATCACCAAAAACGTGTATTTTGGGCGGGCTTTGTGTAATCAGCCTCTTAGTTTTTTTGTTTAAATTTAAATTTAACTGTACCGAAGAGACGTGACCGCAACTGTTTGCCACTTGCTTAAAATACCCGTCTCCTGTTCCAGACGGCTGCAGCTGTGCTGGTCGTGGCAAAAAGTCTCATTTTACACATTTTGTTTTCTAACTCTTGTCTTTTACTGTGGAAGAAGGTGAAGGAAAATCCCACTGATCTACTTCACAAGTGCAACGACAGATGCCTAAACTTAGAGTTAAACTGAGTTAACTTATTTTTGTAATTTTGTAAGCTTTTTTTTTTCATGTTGCCACACTGTGATTGTACGAACACTGCGTGGCTTTCAGGGCCTTCCTGTGAATCAGTAGTTTACATTGGGAGGTGATTCTGCATCTTTCCAAAGCAACGGGACAAATTCACCATATTTCGGTGTGAAGGCAGGAAGCGTGGGAACATTTATTTGCTGCATCTGATCTCCTCGCTAAGCTGTGGTGAGATTTACTGTTAGCTCATTTTCATAATAGATTAAATGAATAAATCAGATTTACTGTATTTCCAGCAACAAACTGTAGATCTGAGTGAAAAACCAAAAAATAATCAAATCAGGGAATAGGTGTTTTCTTTTTTTAATATATTAGTTCATATTTAAAGTATCTGAAATACTGGTTTTCTACAGACTAGCGGAGCAAAAGGTTTTTTGTTTTACGGGGTTGTTTCTGTGTCTAGTTTCAAACTTTGTGAAACTCTGTACTGAAATAAATGATTTGATCATGGTGGTTCTTTCTTTCTTCCAGCTGAGCCTTTTGGTTGTAGGTCATTCTTCTGGTAACAAGTTTTTGTTTTTACACTAAAAAAAAATTAATTTGTTGGATGAACGTAATTTAATCATGCCACCTAAATTCCATCTAAACAAACTAAGTTTAATCTAAATCTAACCTAATCTTGATTGTGGTATCTGAACATCTAATTCATTTGTTGGCGCTACATCATGTAAATATACAATCAATTAGCTTTTTATTTTAATAAAATATTTGCACTCAGTGTAGTGAAACTATTTTACATTTTTCCCCCTCTTAAAACTTTTATCTTTATACAAAACAATACACAGGACAATACTAAACTATTGACCAAAACCCCTAAACATAAAAAAGGGGGTTAGCGCATGTTCCTGCACTTTAAAAACAGTATCTGGGCTGTATTTATATTGACTTATTTACATCAATCTAACTTAATTATTTTGGTTCGGTGATTAAAATCTAATTCTTTAAGTTGAATCGACTTATAAATCACACTCTAGTCCAAAATAAGTTTTTACTTTTACTCAAAGTACATTTTAAAAGTTTTTTTCAGCTTTAGGGTGCATGAACAACAAAGGGGGCGTGGCTATTGTCAAAACTCAACATATCCGGACCACAAAGGCTCATGGGAAATACAAAGTAACCTTTTATGATTGTTATCCTATAAATTAGTTATGTGCTTTACTCCCTTATGTTCTCATGTAGAAGACGTTGAGAAATTTCCAGTTTGGACGTTAAAGTTGCACCACTGTGACAGTATCTGTGTAGCTGATGTGAAAGACCTTTTACATTGATCTTAATTTTGGTTTGGTGATAAAATCTCATATTTTTTAGTTAAATCAACTTAAAGGGACAGGGAAAGAATAAACAAGCATGTCCAGCTTTTTTAATACTTAAGCGTTAAAGCCAAAAAGAACGAGCCCACCCGCGTCTCTCTCCGTTGCCTTGAACAGGCTGTGTGCTGCATGATGCTCTGCAATTCGGTGGCCGGAACATTTTGCTCTCTGGATTTTCCAGTTTAACAAAATCATCCTTCGTTTTCCTAGAGAGCTAAACCAGTTATTTTCCTTTGTAATCCTGTTTTAAGTTGTACAGATCTATGACCTAGTAAACACTAGATGGGCATTGAACAACATCCGTGTTAATGATCACTGAGGTTAACTTACAAACTTCTGTCCAAAATGTTTTGACTGCTGGGCAAAGCCATAATATGAAACAAATTTCCCATTTGACCACATCTATGCCAACAATGATTGGGGGCTTTTGGGTCTATTTTTTGCAGACAAGCGGGTGTGTGATGCTCTATGAAGAATTTTCAGTTGCATTACTCCACTTCTAGCTAATCTGGAGGTTGTTCTAATGTCATGCCAAATGTTTCTCCACTTCACAGGGGTAAAAAATTAACCCCCAAATCAGTTTACTTCTGTGACTCTGTGACTGAGTTTGGATTTGGAAAAGACTGAAGCAACAATCTGTATAAACCTGAGACTGCTCCTCTATTTAAGGATAAAAATCTAAGTTATTTTTGTCAGTCTCTAATTTATAATCAAAATATTCTTTAAAGAATTTAGTAATAATTTACCTTAAAGACACAGAACGTAACTTTTAGACCTTAAAGTATGCGTTTCTGACTCGTTTTGATGGCACACCAACATTCTTTATGCGTGTTTTTGAGCTGTCTCTGTCCTGAGGCTCAGAAACAGCAGTATGCAAGATTCCCACCCGGGACGCGACCGTGATGTTGCAGCACTGCGTCACTTACTAGCAACCGGAAATAAACCAGATATGAACAGCGGGTGTTTTAAACTCGCATCATGTCGATTCGGTAAAGAAACGCAAGAAAACATTACCAGACGAAAAGAAAGAGAGGAAGGGACAGAACAAGAGTCAAGATAAGACTCTTTTACTGGCTGAAGTGAATCACAGCAGATACGATACAAGATGGATGCTAGTTTAGCCGCTGATAGGGGGGGTCACTGAGAAAACTGCTAAAAGTTCTGTAGTGTGTCTTTAACTGGGAATACTGTAAAAAACTATTCTTAATCATATATATTTTTTTAAGCTTTTCAAAAGATAAGATCTCTTCAAATTCATCAATTTTTTTTGAATGAATAAACTGCATTCCTTAACATTTTACTGAAGACATCAAGCTTGACAAAAACATGCATGTTTAAAGAAAGGTAACAAATTAACATAGACAGAAATGTACTTAATGTTATCTTTTTACAGATAAAAAGTGTACATTTATTATGATATTAGTAAAAACAGAAATGACTGGATCAGAATGCTGGATCAGCCTCATTAGTCCAATATCTGACCCAGTTACTTTGTACTTTCAGTCCTCATTATGGAAGTACTGGTATAGCTGTCTTTTGTGTATTTAACTGTCTCTTGTTATTATGTGTCCTGGGGCTGTTTGTTTGTATGTTTATTTATATGTTTTTATGATATTTTTGGACTGCGAGTCTGTAATAAAGTTGAATTGAATTGAATTGTATCAGTCGATATCCGATCCGGGTATCGGATCAATGCATCTCTAGCAATTAGGTGTGTTTTCTGTCAAAAATATACTATTTGTTCACCTACATCACCACAGTGCAAGAATTTGACCATTTTAGCAGGTTTTCATTTGCCAACAGCACATACCAGCAGAAAACCTTAAGCAATCACATATAGTTAACTTACAGTGCAGAATAGAAAGGGGGAGCCACAAAGCATGATGGGAAATATTCAAACGAACCCACCACCAAGTAGCAACCTTCACCGGACTGAAGAATGCAAACCTTGTCCATCCAACTTTTCTTTGTTTCATGTTACATAAGCACAATTTGTACGATAAATGAACACATTTCTATTCAGTTCACCAAACAAGAGCCTTTTCCCTCTTTTTTTCTTTTTTTTCCGATTTTTTTTCTGTTTTTATTTATCTCTTCAATTACCCTTTTTTTTCTTAAGTCTTTCTCTCCTACATTTTTTTTTTTCTCTTCTCTTTTTTTTTTTTTTTAAATTATTTCCCCTCTTTTTTTTTTTTTTTTTTATTTTTTTTTTTTTTTTTATTTTTTTATTTTTTTTTTCTCCCTTTTGCTTATAATGTTTTATGTAAAGCACTTTGAATTGTTCTGTACATGAAATGTGCTATACAAATAAACTTGCCTTGCCTTAGTTGACTTTTCTGAGTGTAACTTTTAAAAGGGGTTTTCCTGGGGAGGAGGAGGTGAAATGAATCCTGCTCGTGTGATTGTGGGTGCAGCTTGTAAAGTCTGCCAGCAGCTGCAGAACCGTGAAACGTGCAAGAAATGTGAAACTTGGGTACAAATGAGTAACATGTACTTTTAAAGCAGATACTTTATGCTTTGCTTGTCTAAAGTGAAAAGTTCCTGCAAAATCCTGCTCTTGAATCTCTTTTATGGTGCTGATGTGAAGTCTCAGACATGTTTGATAGTAAGCATGTTTTGGCATTTGGTATTAAATTATTAATAATACAGTTCAGACTAGAAAACATTTGGTTTGGTAAGTATTTCGTGTTGATTTTTTTTATCTACAGTCTAAGGAGGAGGATCCTTGAAGGATGGATGTGGTCTGCAGCAGCCGACCCCTTTGGTTTCCTCTCTGTCTTCAGCCAGTCTGAGAGCTCTGCTGCAGGGCAGGCAGGGAGACGTACGGCCAGCTGTGCCTGGTGCCATGTGGCCAGGGAGGGGGCTGCATTAGGAAGTTACTGAAGCCATGAGTCAGGCTTTGCAATGTTGCCAAAATGTCTGGCGGCGGGACTTTACAACAACATGCTGCATTGGGAATGTGCAGCCAGCAAGACGAGATCTTTTCTGGCTGGGTTACACTCCCAGTGAGCGCTCTGTCATCAACACCTGTGAAATGGGAATTTAACCATGCAAGAACTGGAGCTTACTGGAATAAAACGTCTCTAATTCTCACAATTTATGCACATGAGTACGTCACTGTATGAGGAATATTTAATATAATACATTTCTGACACGAACACACACCAACGATGGAGGTTTTTACATTAAATTAAAGAAGAGCTGCAGTCTTTATAAGCAGAGGCTTGAAGGATCAGTTTGCAAGATTTATTTTCCATATGTTGAAGTGGGAAATAATTATACTTGCATATTTGTCTGCAGGGGGATTCAAAAGAACTGAAAATAGTTGCTCCTGTCTGGAAAATCACTTACAAGTGGAGAACAGGAGACCTTGAGATGCTGTGCCGTGGCAGGGAAGCACTGCACACTGCAAAAACTCACATCTTACCAAGTATATTTTTCTCATTTCTAGTAAAAAATATCTCATCACACACAAAATACAGAAAAAATTACCTACAGAGGAACATTTCAGTGAGATAAAGGAACTTGTTTTAAGGCAAATCAAGAAATCATTTCAAGAAATCTTATAAAGAAAATTTTGCTTGTTCTACTGGCCATTTCTTTTTTTTGCTGATTATAAGCAAAAAATATTTATATATATTTCAAAACAGTGGCCAAGATTTTTTTTTCTTCTAATAAGCAAAATATTTTTAAAAAATTAGGAAGATATACTTGGTAAGATTTGAGTTTTTGCAGTGCAGAGAGCTGACTGGTTGTACAGGATCATCACCTGTGGGCATGAACAAGTCTCTGCAGCACCAACACACACTTCCATGTTCCATGATGCTGTTTAAACTTCATTATGGAAATTTTAAGTCTTTTCAGGAGATTAAACCTTTCTAAATAGTCTGAGATGTTCGCTGTACCTCAGTCAGGGAATTAAATTCTTTGATTTCTTAGTTTTTGTCTGAATTAATTTATTTTCCACAGTTTTGTAAAAATATTTTTTTAAGTGTTGCTACATTCAACAAGTGTTTGCGTGATTGATTATAAAACAAAAAGTGAATCCCATCCCTGTATAAATCATGTTGCTTCCCCCCCAATGACAAAAGTTACTGAATGCTGCCCCTTAGTGGCAATAATGGGTCAGTGCACTGTAAAACAATCAACTGTCACATCAGTGGTTGGATTTGGAAAAAATGTTTATTATTATTAGGGCTGTCAAAAGATTAATCCTAAATGAATCCCATTGTAAAAAAAGAAATTATTTTATTCTTTAGCACTGCTATATGCAGAAAATACATTAACTTTTGTTCTACAACTTAAAGGCTAAAACAGTTAAAACATCAAGACAGTTGTGAATTCAGACTGTGAGGATCAGCAACATTCTGGACTAAACTGCCACTATCTGAAGGACTTTAGGGAGACATGTAAGGACAGAGTTTCAGTCGTCTAGTCCACTAAAGATAAATGCAGAATTCCTGGTGAGACACCTTTAATCCTAAATATGTTCTAGAAGTGATAATGTGATTAATCAGTATTAATTTATTGACAGCCCTATTTATTATTCATTACAAAATTCTTATTTCACTTGTTTTATAACTTCATTGTTGATATTATTAGCCAAACTACATGTAAGGATTAAACAACTCGGATCCGTGCATTATACAGTTTTAAAGCAGCCCTTACTGATGTTGCATTGTTACGCTATTTGTGTAATAGCGTAAAATGCTGTGGATGAGGTAATGGAACTCTGAAATACAAGACAAAACCCTACTATTAATCAAAATAAAATATTGTTTCAATCTCTAAATATTCAATGAAAACTCCAACCAATCCTTGAAGTGGGTTGCACCCCTGGGATTGGCAGAGGGACCTGCCTGTCAGACCTTTGCTTCTGCATTGGGAGGCAGAGGGAATTGTGTGTGTGTGTGTGTGGGGGGTGTTAGAAGTGAGTTGGGACTGTTTATATTCAAATAATCTTGCTGTGCTTTCTGAAATGCAAAATCGGTAAGGGTTGCTTTAATGCACGACGAGTGGTGTTCCTCTTCGAAGTGCATTAAAACTGTATAATGCACGGATCCGAGTTGTTTAATCCGCTTATATCATGGTCCCACAGAGTAAACATTTATAACGGTTTATTCACTTTACTAAACTCGCTAAACATTTTATTTTATTAATTTGTTTTTTTTTTTTTTTTTTTTTTTTTTTTCTTGTTTTTTTTTCTCCTCCTTTTTTTCTTTTTTTTTTTTCCTTTCTTTTTTTTTTTTTTTTTTTTTTTTTTTTTTCCTATTCTTTTTTTTTTTTTTTTTCTTTTTGTTCTTTTTCTTTTTTTTCTTTTTTTTTCCTTTTTTCTTTTTTTCCTCTCTTCCTTTTTTTTCTTTTGTTTTTTTTTTTTTTTTTTTTTTTTCTTTTTTCCTTTCCTTCCTCTCTTTTCTTCTTTTTTTTCTTGTAGTGGTTTTTGTATTCTTGTTCCCTCCCCCTTCTTTCTTCTTTTTGTTTGTTTTTTTTTTGTTATCTTTTTTTATTATTTTCTCTTCCTTTGTTCTTGTCGCTTTTTTTTTTTTTATTCCTTTCTTTTTTTCTCTTTTTTCTTTTTTTTTTTTTGTTTTTTTTTTTTTTTTCCCTTTTTTTTCTTATTTGTTTTTTTTTTTTTTTTTCTTCTTCCTTCTTTTTTTTTTTTTTTCTTGTTTTTCTCTGGGGAGGTGAGTGTTTTTTGTTTTGTTGGTGGGGTGAGTGGGGGGTGTAGGGTGTGGGTTGGTTTGTGGATTATTTTTTCTTTTTCTCCTTCTTTTTTTCTCCTTTCTCTCTCTTTCTCTCTTCCTCCCTTTTTTCCCCTCCTCCTCTTCTCTTTTTTCCTTTTTTTTTTTTTTTTTTTTTTTTTTTTTTTCTTTTCTCCTTCTTTTCCTTTTTTTTTTTCTTTTTCCGTTTTTTTTATTTTTTTTTTGTCTTTCTTTGTTCTTTTTTTTTTTCTTTTCTTTCTTTTTCTATTCTTTTTTCTTCCCTCTCTCTCCTTCCTTTTTTCTCTTTTTTTTTTCTTTTTTGGTGGTGTTATTTTTTTTTTTGAGGGGATATTTTTTTATTTTATTCTTTTTTCTTTTTTTCCTTTTTGGGAGTTGTTTTATTTAGTTTTTTTTTTTTTTTTCCTGCCTTTGTTTTTATTTTCGACCGTATTTTGTCTTTTTTTTTTTTTCTTTTTTTTTTTTTCCGCTCCCCTCCCCCCCCCCCTCCTTTTTTTTTCTCCTAGCTTGAGTTTTCCTCCTTCCTTCTTTCTCTTTTCTCCTTTTTTTCTCCCCCTATTTTTTCCTCTCCCCCCCCCTCCCCTTCTCCTTTTTTTTTTTTCTTTTTTTTTTTTTCTTTTTTTTTTTTTTTTTTTTAATATTCTCTTCATTATTTATTTTTATAATTTCCCCTTTTTTTTTTTTTTTTTTTCCGCGCTCGAGACGCTCTCGCACCCGCTCCGCCGTTGGTATTATCAAGCCCTAAGAGAGGGGGGGGGCAGCCGGTCTCCCCCGCGGCGCGGCCTACCGCCGCTGGGAAGGCGAGCCCAGGTCCAATCTCTGGGGAAAAGAAAAATTTTATTTTACTTCCATGTCCTCTTCTTTGTCCAATTCTTTGCCATGAAAAAAGGAGACGAAAATAGTGATTTAGCCATTTTCCTCATTTTAATTCAAATCTGATGAAAAGCTGAAGTATAAAAAAGTCCACTGAAGCCTTCACAGCTCTGAGTCTTTGAGGTTATTTTACCGCCGTGCAGCAGTTCAGCCAAAATCTACACATCTACTCATTTCAAGACTTATACGTGTTCATTTTGTTTTATCATTAAGTGTCCAGGAACAAAGTTGCAAACTTTTAGAAGGTTGTGGCTCAAATGGTTTGACAACCACTAGTGTATACAATGTAGCACACCTACAGTAAGCACACCAACAGGAGAGGAAGCTACGGCCTTCAACCCTTTCTTTTTTCTTACCAGCATGTTTAAGCTTCTCCTGGGTGTCCTGCAGCTGGTTCTTTAGATCCAGAATGATCTGATGGTCTTCTTGTCTCAGATCAATCTCTTTTGCACAGCAGGTCCACGGACCTCATGGACAAAACAATGCGTCTTTCACAGCGCTGCTTATAAGTCATGTTCAGATCTTGGTCCTGAAAATACAAAACAAGCGACAGGTCAGACACATAGAACACATAAATATCACATGTTGCTATTGTTATCATTATTTTTGTTGTTGTTACTTGCAGACAATTGTTTTAACCTTTTGATGATGAAAAACTGGCTGCAAATGTTTATTTGGACGTCGTAATCTCAAGTTCACTGATTTACGTAAAGGCAAACTTCACTTTTTTAATCTGGGGTGTGTTTTCATGTCCTTTATATGTGAGTGATGGAGAAAGGAATTTTCCAGACAGCTCCAGTATTTATCCGGCAGGCAGCCTAGCAGCCCAGCTAACAATAAGTATGGGGCAACTGGCCCCCGCATCTAAGTTCGCCCCTAAAATCCTGCTTTTTTCCACACTGAAGGGCTTGGATGGTCTCAACGAGTGTCCGACATCATACTAGAGAGGAGAAATGAACCAAAGTATCTACATACATTATCTGGCGATCACTATTTGTTTTGGTGTCTGTGTCCAAATCTCAGGACACTGAAAAACAAATCTCGTTCCTAAATTGTGCAATAACTCGTGTCAAAACACTGGTGGGGGACGCGAGTGGTGTATATGTATTTGTGTCCAATGCAACTTCAAAAAATGTAGATACTTTTGTTCATTTCTCCTCTAGTATGTTGTTGGACACTCGTTGAGACTATCTGAGCCCTTCAGTGTGGAAAAAAGCAGGTTTTAAGGGCGAACTTAGACGCGGGGGCCAGTTGCCTCATACTTATCATTAGCTGTGCTGATATGCTGCCTGCCCGGATAAATATTGGAGCTTTCTGGAACATTCCTTTCTCCATCACTCACATATGAAGGACATGAAAACACACCCCAGGTTAAAAAAAAAAGAGGAGTTCCCCTTTAGTTTTAGATTTTTTTTTTAAATTATTGGAATAAAATGAGAAAAAATACTCCTTGATATTGACACTCATCCAAGAGCATTATAATGATTAACATCACT
This sequence comes from Atherinomorus stipes, assembly GCA_023101725.1. Classification (NCBI taxonomy): domain Eukaryota; kingdom Metazoa; phylum Chordata; class Actinopteri; order Atheriniformes; family Atherinidae; genus Atherinomorus; species Atherinomorus stipes. The sequence goes on along the minus strand of JALJCO010010528.1, from coordinate 11,962 downwards.
CTCACAGTAAATACCTGCAGGTCTTGCAGCTGCTCCACTTTGGGGTCATTAACAGAGGGAAAGTCTTCTGGTGAAAGAGGAGAAGAAAAAGAATGAGTCCTGGAGTCAGTTGCATCTGCACATCATTAGAATTAAGAAAGAAATAGATATTAATTGTGATTTTACCATTATAATGAAAAGCTAAAGTATACTTTAATAACCAATAATATCAGTGTTGTATAAAGTACCCTCAAAGCCATACTTGAGTAAAAGTAAAAGTACCTTACTGAAAAATTACTCAAGTAAAAGTTAAAGTTGCCTGCTACAAACATTACTTGAGTAAAAGTAAAAAAGTAGCTAATATTTGCTGTACTTGAGTATCAAAGTAAAAAGTACTGTTAACAAAACGCAATCAGAAATTTGAGTTTACATTTTCTTTATTCCTGTTTAATTTAGTTTTTAATTTTTGTTTAATTTGCAAAGTGTAAAGGAGTTTCAATACCTCCTTACATAAACCCAACCATATAGAAAAATACACACAAACATCCTTACAGACCCGCATGCATGCCTACCAACATTCACACCCACGTGCATTCAATTTAAAATCACTCCTAATAAATTCTTGGGGGTGATGCAACAAACAAAAAACTTGATTGGTTGAACTTTGACATGACTGCAGTGGGACAGCACATGAACTGTCCATCCAGTCATTACTGAACCATGAAAAACTTTTTGTTCTTGGACTGAAGACCAGACCAGCAATGCTACAGCAAGCAGCCTTTCACCTGCTGCTGAGGCAGGTAAAGGTGTGTTTAGCTTCAGAGACGGCTTGTACAGGGCTGCTACTGGTGGCTACTCGTCCCACTACAACATAACAAAGACCGTCCATTGGCTATTACATTCCTTGTTATTTTGTAATGAGTAACTATGATGCTCAGGTAAATGTAACGGACTAAAAGTATTGATTTTTTTTGGCAAATGTAGTAAAGTAAAAGTAAAAGTATTTAGAAATAGCAGTAGTAAAAGTAAAGTACAAATGTAAAAAAAACACTACTTAAGTAAAGTAAGTATTTTTACTTAGTTACTATACAACACTGAATAATATTCATGACAAGAAACAAAAACAAGCACATGCCACTGTGTGAAGAAGATGCTGTGGTTTTCAACCCCTCCTTCTGTTTCAGCTTCTCCTGGGCATCCTGCAGCTGCTTCTGTAGATCCAGAAAGTTCTGATCGACTTTAGCCCCCAGATCAATCGCCCTGCGCAGCAGCTCCATGTCCTTCATGTTCGCAGCAGTGATTCTTCCATGGAGCTGCTGATAAGTCTCGGTTGGATCGAGACATTGGTACTGAAAATACAAAACGAGCACACGTCAGAACACATATCACACACATATAAAGAAGTCCCACACGCGTGTTTGTTTTGGTTGTACTGTAGGTCAATCATCGCAAAACTCCTTCATTTCCCCAATACTTTAAGTAGAATGAATGAATGAACGCGTACTATTGTCATATAAGTTCAGTTTCCCAGATTGCAGTTTGGTGGTGTCTAGGTAGGGAGCTGCTCTTATTTATGCAGCTGTTTACTCTTAAAATCCACTGAAAAGAAAGTTAACGGATGTGGATCAAGTCATGAAGGTGTCGGTGTTTGCAGTGAGGATTTACACTGTAGAAGAAGTTGAAGGGGGGGGGGGTAATTATCACTTCTAGAAACCTGGTCTGCTGTTTACTGGGATACTAACAAGCTAACCACTCGGCTGTTCTCGGTTATGTTTGCCGGCAGTCGGGCAGACAGCTGTCAGTAACAAACCAGATGTTTGTTACGACATCGCCATGACAACATATCAGATGTGGACTGATGCCACTGTAATTGACAGACCACGTCTTCACAAAGAGGCTGTTTATGCCTTTACATGCAGTAGCTGTCGTCCGTCTGCCCGGTTTCACCTGTACGCAGCATGAAAAGTACGAGCGAGTTGCTTGCGAAATACAATTATTACACGATGTCCCCTTAAAATGTAGCTTGCTTTTCCAGGATCCCCTACCCTGCCTTTAAAGTGTTGGTGAAATGAAGGAGTTTTGCTGCAGATAATGCCTTAGAGGCTGACCCTTCTCTCCCATTATACGAATGCACACCTGAGGGTGACTAACCTATATATCACCTAAAGAAGTCAAAGTGATGCAGAAATGTTACTGGTGAGTAAATGCACGTATAAACTCCTAGAAATAAGGTCCAGGTTGAAAAGAAAGAAAGCTATCCTTTAACTTAAAATAAGATTTCTCCCCCTGCTCTCTAAGATGGCGGCTCGTTCTTGCAAGACTTTGTCAGGTTTAAGATGGCGATGCGAACAGTAACAACGGTTAAAATGGCAGAACTCAGTTTCGTCTAGGATTCACAAAGTAGAAGAAGAGCAAAATCGTGAAACAGACTTAAACCGATCGGAGGGGATTTTTTGGAAGCGCTAGAATTAGAAATAAAAATGCATCACATATATATAACACAAAAACGAAAGTCAACCATATCATACTCACAGCGAGGAACTGTATCTCGTCTCTCCGCTTCTTAACCTCGTGTTCATTAATGGATGGAACGTTTCCCTGAGTGTAAGTTGTTGACCCCAAACTATTCATTTTTAGCCAATGAGCTACGATAAATCTTGTATTAAGAAGATTAAAAACCTCCCGATCTGTTGTCTTGAAAACGTGCTGCAAACTCTCGTGTGAGAGTGGGAATAACGCCAGTACGCATGCGCACACTTTTACGCGCTCAAATGTAACTGTCAGGAGGCGTCACCCACTAAACATCATGAGTGGAGTTTGAATTTGAATTTTTACTTTTAGGGAATTTAGAGTCAGCTAAAAAGATAAATAAATCCCAGTTATTTTGTCACGAACTGACTTGTAAGAACTTTTTTTTTATGCATAAATATATACGTAAACGTGATAGCTACAACTTTTTAATCAAAACAATAAGTTTTTTAATAATAATAATAAATTCAGGGGTGCAGAAAAAGTATTAATTTTACTAAATAAAATTGCTAGCTTATAAATAATTGTTTTATCAGCTTTGACGGGTCTAAGCTGATAAAACTACTATGTCAATGTCGGGATTCTTCACCATTTGCATTAGCTTGGGAGTTGGTGGCTCACTTGCTGTCAACTAGAAATAACATCTTCCTCACGTTACATTTCTTAAATTCAAGCAGACAAAAATGAAGCAGGATGAAGGTGAATCTATTAAAGGGACTGAAAAATCCTGTAGGGGTTGCTGCTTTCCTCCTGGAAGTTAAACACTGACTAATGCAAATTAACGGTTAACCGGTTTGGTAATGTTGCAAATGCAAACTAAATAAGCCAGTATGAATGTGGTGGTAGGAGTTTTAATGGCTGCTATGCTTCTGTCAGTCTGCCCCAGGGCAGCTGTGGGTACATACGTACGTAGCTTACCATCACCAAGTATGACTGAGGAGGATTCATGGATTTGAGATTATATTACTGTAAACTAGTTATCTTAATCCCATAATACTGGGGAACTTCTGCTTTAACCCACTAATGCCTGAATTTATTTACAATATTTAAAAGCAAAGTAAATACAGGAAGTTAAAGGAATAGATAATTAAAAGAAAAAGACTAGAATAAAACTAAACGAAGTATTAAATACACAATAATTAATGAATATCAAAAATGAATAGATAATTATGATGACTTATTTTATATTACATGTTTTTAAGACAAATACAAAGAATCCCTTACGGAAAAAAAATATTTTCCACATATTTAAAATAAATATATTACATTTTTTTGCATTCTTATTTGGTAGTTGTTTGGTATGATTTCATAAATATTTAAACCATTCTGGCTTCATCAACTAATAATAATTAAGAATTGACTGCAAAAGCTAGTTAATTTTACACTTCCAAATATATGGGAATATATTGAAACTAATATATTACAATATATTGAATAATATATAAGGAATTGCAGCTTATCATATATTAGAAATTATATGGAAAAATATATTTACTTATATTTTCTTCAAATATTAATCTCATACATTGTTACTATATATTTAATCACTTATATGGAGACATTTATGACTAATTCTGTGTAATATATTTTATCATATATCTATTCATATATGATCAGTACATTGCTGCATATATTTACACATATATGGGGATATTTATGACTAGTTCTGTGTAATATATTTGATCATATATCTATTCATATATTATAAGTACATTGCTTCATATATTCACACATGTCACACGTTCACACATATATGAGAAAATATGACTAATTCTGAGTAATATAATTGGTTTATAATAAATGGTAAATATACAATTAATATAATCTATATACACATACTAATGCAAAAATGACATTGTTTTAGTGATCTTACAGAATATATGTTGATCACTACATAATAAGTAATGCATTAAAAATAATAAAGACAAGAACAAGTTACTGTAGACTTGCAAATATTTGCTCTGTTTATTAACAAGTAAACTACATGAATTTTAGTATACTGTACTGTTTTTAACGAAACAGCATGACAAAAAATACACGTCACAGATAGGATGCGCACGCAACCAGGGGGCAATAAAACAGAGGAAAAGCATTATTGAACTATGAGAAGACGTATGTTTTACATACAAAACTAGACTTTTAATGCAGATTAGGTCAAAATATGACGTGAAAGTGTCGGGGAAATATAATGTTTGAGTCCTGGTATTTGTTCGGTTGCAAAAATCAAAACATTAATGCATGTGAACAGTTGAAAATGGTGAAAATAGGACAGTAGGCGTGACTGATCTTCAGAAAACCCTGCCAGATAACTTATTCCGGTTCAGACTATGATTTCTTTAGTCTTTCACCATGGTCACATATAGGATTAAACCACGGCGGAGGCAGAAATTATTCCCATATTCTAGTGGGAAGACTGTAATAACAGCATCACCGCCGCGATCGGCTGCATGACATAAACTGTAAACACTGTGTGTGACAGCCATCCTCTGCTGCTTAGACACGAACTTAAAAAAGAAGAAGAAACTGATTGTTGAGCCGTTTACGAACGTTCACGTGGCATAACAACGCATCCCGGATATTTAGTACGAAGTACGGGGTCGTAAATCAGATGGCGTTTGAGTTTATACTGTTAGCTTGCTAGCAGTTAGCTAGTCTGTCTGCTGTCCACCACGATCTCATCCACAATAAAGCAGAACGTTACACAAGCAGCGAAACTTACCGACAGCAATGCGTGTTCGTCCCTAACAGCTGGAATCAGCTCCTTTCCAAACGTAGTGATGATGTCGTCTTTGCCTGGTTTAATCCCAAACTAGTGAAAGTTGCTCCTGTATGGAGGAGGTGAGGACGACACGGAGCTGAACTGAACCTGCTGCAGATTGTTGTGGCCTCTTTTGGTTTTAACAAAGAGTCTAAACGAAAGTTTAAGCCGCTTTCTAACTCAGGTTTTTCAGGCAAATTTCAAATGAGGTCCAACACGAATAATATCCATGTTTTAACAAGAAAAATGACGTTTCCGGGTGATGACTCCCTTGCCAAGTTAGTGTAATCGTGATAGAAATATAACAGCAATGCAGCGTCGGTATTTTGTTATTTGTCATCAAAATACAGATTTATTCAATATAATTTAAAACACAACGATCTCTGTTTGTTTCGTCGGGTTACTTCAATTTTTATGAATGATATGAGTGCGTGTTTGGCCGTAGACTCCAATGCAAAACACAGGCTTTCTGCCCCCTGGTTGCGCGCGCAACTGCCAATGTTTGTAAACGGGAAACCCATCTATACACTACACAAATCAAATGGAAAAAAAAAAAAACTGTTAGCCAGCAATGTTGCAAACTGAAGGAACAGAGATGTGTCAGTGATGGGATCTTGTCTAGTCAGCTTTACTGCTTCGTTGTTTTGCCTGGTGTCTCAGTTCACAGATTCTTGTGCTGAGGGATTTCCTCACATCTGATGTATTGGTCCCAGGGTGATGCTTTTGGACAGCATCTATAAATGTAGATGTTCACAAAAAGACAGTAGTAATTTTAGTAAGTGATTCAACCATAATCACTGAATAAATGAATTGGCAAGATAAGTAAAAATTTGTGATGCTGAAATAGTGTAAGTTGTCTGAGTTGGTAGTGCTACAAATGGACATGTTATGGCACATCACATTTAGCATAGATGATTTATATTTAAACTTAAATATGTACATTTAAAAACTGCCTGTATTTGCCCGGGCTCTTTAATTAGCAGCCAACTGCTCTCAAGTTGAACCTGAGATGGGTAAAATGCAGAGAATTAATTTTTCTAATTGGCTCTTTAATTGGGATTGATAAAGTATATTATTATTATTTCCAATAAACTTTGCCATACCAAATTTTCTAATAACACTTTCATTGTTTGGTGTTAGACCAAAATGAAAAAGGAAAAAACTTCCAGATGACAAATAAAAAAAACCTAGAACACAAAGAATCCGAAAACATTGTCAGCTCATAGTTTTCCTTTTTTTTTTTTTTTTTTTTTTTTTTTTTAGCAAAGGCACTTTGGTGCCCTCCCTCACCACGCCCGCTTGACAGGCCCCCTCCCCAAAACCCTACGTGTGTGTGAGGTAGAGCAGGGGGGGGAGGTCTTGGGAAAGGAGACCAGGGGGGTATGAATTCCCCCCCTAGAAGAAGAGCCGTTACCGGCATTAGGTACCCCTGCCTCCCGGGATCCCCCCAGGGCAGAAGGGGGCAGGCATGGCTGCCCCCACGGCCCGGCGGCCGGCGTTCACCACAGAGGGGCCAGCCTCGGCCCCTGGGGGCGCTCGACCACCCCAGGCCAGGGAGGGGGGAAAAGGGACGGGAGCAGAAAGGGTCGGCGGAGGGGCCAGAGTCACCGGCCCAACATCCCCAGGCCTCGCAAACCCCCCAAGAGGCACGCAGAGCTGCTTTTTTTTTTCCCCCTCCCCTTTCCTGCCCCACTCCATTGTATCACCCCTACACCCTACTTCAAACAACCCACAACTTTACCCCCGTCAACACTCCCCCATCCCATCCTCCTCCCGCCCCTCCTGTATAGCCAGTTAGTCCCCGCACATCCGCCCCCCCAGTGTCCATGCCCTCCCCCTCCAAACCCAACCTGCACCCCCACCCAGGCCGCGACACGCACAATCCCCCAACCCCGCCAGAGCCACCACCCCCCACCCACCCAGCCGCCCCGCATCCGATCCCCCCACAGATCCACCCCCGCTCCCCACCCAAACCTCCCCAACCCGACACACACAAACCCCACCAATGCACCACCACCCACCCACCCATCTCCACACACCCCACAGGCAACCACACACACACACAACCGCATTCACGCCCCCTCCAGTCACACACCCACCCACACACACCAAGGACTGGGACCACGGGGGCCACCAGCCCCCCCCCCCCCCCCCACGCCACAAGTCCACCGCCCCGGACCACGCGAGACCAACCCGCACGAGACCACCCGCGCAGGCCAGCCCCAACCGACACAGCGGCCGGGCGGGACAGGCACCCGGCGTGGAAAAGACCCGGCCACCCGCAACCCCCCACCTCCACACACTAGAGCTGAACGATATGGACAAAACCCCACACCCCGACATCCACCCAGACACCTCAACATCGACACAACACAACCACGTGGTCCCCCGAAAACCAAGCACCCCGGCGGAAGCGCAGCCCGTCCGCGACCCCCAGAGCCCCCATGCCGGAGTAAGCACAGGGAAATCCACATCCCCCACATACGCCGCTCCCGCGACACCCAACATCCCGGATACCCATCCCCACACAGACACGACAACGATACACCCCCAGCCCCACCACACACACACCCCCACCGGCACACACACCCACACGCACACAGCAGAGGCGCCCCGGCCCCCGGCGCAGTGACTAGACGTCGCCATGTCGTGAGGACCGGCCAAAACCAGGAGGAGGCACGTCCCCGCCGGCCCCGCCCCCCCCCAGCGCCAAGCCGGGTCCCCCGGCTCCGGAGGGCAGGGGCCACCCCCGGAGCACCGGGGCCCAGGACCCCCCCCGCCCCGGGACGACCCCGGCCACCCGGCGCTGGCCGACAGCCACCCGCCAGGGCCCCACCAGCGACCCGCCCACCGCCGCAGAGCAGCCCCAACCGCTGACCCCCATGCCCCCCATCGGGCTGGATACAGCCCCGCCCCAGCGGCGGAGACAGCCCACACCCCCCCCCCCCCCCCCAAGCTAACCACCAGGGATCCATAGCCATCAAGCACTCGCCAGCACCCAACCCCCCACAACGCCGAGGCGGCTCTCCTACACCAACGTCAAGTGATGGAGCTAATCACAGGGGACCAGAGGGAGTGGAATTCATCTAACTAGTTCTTAGAGGAGGCTGACCTCGTCTCAATACTGATATGGTCTACTAAGAAATTCCTAAACTGGCTTATGCTCAGGTGTATTTTTGGATTTCCAGTTTACCAAGATAGTTTTCTTTGCAATACATAATACAGTAAGTATCATATGTGCCTAGTGAGTTACCGTGTTGATCTCATCCAATTCCCCCAGTAAACACAGTGTGGGGCTTGCAGGAAGTTACACACTGAGCCACGTTGACAGGTCATCACATACCTGAAGCCAAAACCTCTGGACAGGTGGACAAGACCACAAGGCGTGAAGATAATGGTCTGTTGTATTCTCATTGCAGTGTAAACAAATATTTGAAGGTGACAGACCCATCTTAAACATCCTCTGTCCTATGAAGTGTACTCTGTGTAAAACTTTGAATTGTATCAACTGCATATTTGAGTTTTGAATGGTTAGGAACGTGTTTAAACATATCTGTGTCCATGTGTTTGGGTTGAGGGTTTTCTGGACAAATCAGCCTCCCACTTCGAAGTTGGAAGGGAATTGAATCATCCAGTTTTAATAATAACTATATATTTTCGACAAGTAGTTTGGGGATAGAGAGATTCAGGAATTCGGCTACCTGACCGGAGTCTGCGGATCAGTTGGTTAGAGGTATATTTTTTGCTTAATATAGATTTAAGTTGATGGTATTCTAAGAATTTAGTACTACTGATCCCGTATTGTAAGGTGAGGTGTATTAAATGACAGGAATTTTCCATTTTCAATGATATGTTGTAATTGTTTTACTCCTTTATCCTTCCAATGCACAAGATTAATCATTTTCTTGTTTTGTAAAATATCCAGGTTATTCCAGATGGGTGTGAGAGTTTACATGGAATAATAGGAGACTCGGTTAATTTCAGGAATTCCCACCATGCTTTCAGAGTAGAGCAGATGTTGATACTTTTAAAGCATTTATGAGATCTGACTGCTGAACTGATGAACGGCAAATCAGAGACATCCAGATCCTCACATAATGCTTGTTCTGTGTCTAGCCACGATTCATCTAGATGGGTAGATTTCAGCCATTTTGAAATAAATTGTAGCTTATTTGCTAGGAAATAATAGTTGAAATTGGGTGAGTCTAACCCTCCCGGTCTTTTACCTGTTGTAAGGTTTTTAAACTGATACGTGATGGCTTGTTTTCCAAAGAAATTTGGAAATGTGAGAGTCAAGTGACTTAAACCAACTGAGGAAGGTTTGGTGGGTATCATTGAGAACAAGTAGTTAATTTTCGGTAGAACCATCATTTTGATGGTAGCAACTCTCCCCATGAGTGATATGGGTAAGTGCTTCCATCGTGTGAGATCTTCCTCTATTGACTTTAATAGCTGGACATAATTTAACTTTATTAACTCTGAGAGTTGTGGAGAAATATTTATTCCTAAATATCTGATATTACCAGACTGTATTGTGGTGTTAGGAATGTTTTGTAAAGTACAATTAACAGATAAAGCTGTAGTCTTGGTCCAGTTAATAGAGTACTCAGATATCATTGAAAATTTATTGATCAATGTGATTGTCTGGGAGAGAGATGTTGATGAGTTCTGGAGGAAAAGCAGTACGTCGTCTGCATAAAGACTTATTTTATGTTCTAGATTTTTGCCGGGGATCCCTTTAATATCTCTTTCCCTGTCTTATAGCGGCTGCTAGTGGTTCAATGAAAATGGCAAAAGTGAAGGGGAGAGCGGGCAGCCCTGCCTGGTGCCTCGCTGTAAACAGAAACTTGGAGAAGTTTGGTCATTGGTCCTCACACATGCATTAGGGTTGTTATAAAGTATTTTTATCCAGTCTATGAAATAATACGGTGGCCCAGAAGAGTCGCAACAAAACAAAAGCCACAACACCACACAATTAACCGCAACACAACACAATTAACCGCAACACAACCAAATTAACCGCAACACAACAACAATTAACCGCAACACAACACAATTAACCGCAACACAACACAATTAGTCACAACACAAACAATTATCGCAACAAACACAATTTACCGCAACACAACACAATTAACCGCAACACAACCAAATTAACCATACTATAACACAATTAACCACAACACAACACAATTAACCGCAACACAACACGAAAGCAATGGAAGTGTTTTTTTTCTTTTCTTCTTTCTTCTTCATTTTTAAGAATTTGCCACCGGAAATTACATTATGACACAGGAAGTGGCCACCCACATATAGCAGTGGACTCCGTGGTTGATCCGCCTGACAGTCAGAGCGCTTGTTGATTCTCTGCCCAACACTCAGCTGAGCGTGGGAAAGGCGGACTGTCAAACCTCGGACCCGCGGCGGACGGATCAAGTCCGATAAACAGGAGATGCAGTCTTTTTACTCCCAGGCGCCACCACGTGGGGTCTCACCGTCACCTGTACGGATCCGCTGTGCATCCTGGGCGGATCAGATTTTAATTGCTAGAATTAGTTTAAAAAGAGATCACCAAAAAGGCGAAGAGTAGCCCACAGCTTGTTTATTGATCTTGGTCATCCGCGGACAAATGTAAGTATTATAAATGTGGATTTCACTTTTATTTGAGGATGAATGACGATGTGAAAGCTTTCATGTATAATTTCTGGATCAATTTATGTGTAATTTTATTTGGATGACATGAACGAGGAATATAAAGTTGACGTTAAGTGACGTGAATGTAGCCTACTAACGTTGTAGGTAGTTTTAAGGGTTATTTTCCAGCTTTTGAATGATAATTACCATAGATACCAGAGAAAGGTTACTTTTCATAACTATAAGGCTAATCACCTCAATAATTCTGACGAAGTCTTTTTCAGAACCTGATCTTTTACGTTTTAGCTGTAACTAGCAAGATTTTAAAAACGGACTTCAAGGTTTTGCTTTGTACAGTAGTTGGATCACATATTAAATGAGTAAAGTACTTTTCTATTGGGATAAAGCATCATTTTCATCAAACACTTTCACCGTTACATCAGCTGCGGTTAAGAGTTGCGAGACTTGGTGATTTAACTTATTTTCTGGTAGACAACGAGGGACATGTCCACATGGACAATTAAGCTTCATCATCACCAGAAAAAATGTTCATTATGTTGTCGGCACAGAGGGGATGGAGACAACTTATAGACATGGCAATAACTAAGCGGGGCTGTGTGTTTGTGTGGTTTTAGATGCTGCCTGGAAGAACCACGGATGTAAAGATGCCGCAGAAGAAGGGATGATGCGCAACGCCAGCCGCGTTCAGTTTTGGCTGCGGACAGAAGTCATCCAAGGAGCTGCACCAGAAATATACTGGGACTGTTCACATTCACTGTTATACTGTAATGAACTCTATAAATATAAAGTTTTAAAACGATACGTTGTTCCACAGTCTCATTTAATATAGTTTCTTTTTTTGCATTATATTGTTGCCTGAAGGGCAGGGGTAGAAATCCAGCCATATAACCGGTCCGCACTGGACCCGCGGCTGAAGCACAGGATCATGAATGTGTCCGCCGTGATCCGGGACGAAGGTGCAGCCACAGCCTGAGGTCCGCCCGGCATCAGAAATTCCAATCAGAACGCGGATCCAGCGGCGGATCGTCCCGCTGTGCAAGT